>BMAV01026291.1:0-14654 GCA_019973955.1 Trichonephila inaurata madagascariensis | reverse complement strand
TTTTGTGGCTGGATTTGTTTGTAATGGTAATAGTGCGTTGGGGGTGGGGTCTGAGAAGTTCATGTTGTTAATTTGTTGTACTAGTTCCGAGAATGCCTGGATTGTTTGATGAAGGGTCTGTGTAATTAAATTGATGCATTCGTTTTTACTATTATTTACTTGTTGTTGGGGGTGATTTTGGGATCTGAGAGCCTTAGATTGTGGATGATTGATAGCAGGGATTTGAATGATATATGGCGCATCTGTTGGGGAGCAGTGGAATTAGAAAGTATTTTTGTTTGTGTGACTTGCGCATATGATATACTCGATCTAACCAGACTATTTACAACTGTTGAGTAATTTGATTTATTACTAGTGTCTTTGCACGGCTTGGGGAACAGGGGGCATTCGGAATAATTTGCCATATGGCCAAAAACTTGACAATTTATTCAAAAGAGTGTTTCAACCTATTTGATCTGTCATTCTATCGTCTGATGGGCCTCACCACATTTCAGACATCTACGGGTGAGATGACTTTTTTCCGCATTATGATTGAATTTGTTGCATAGAAAGCATTGGGTGACCCCTTTGCTTTCAAAGCCTTCTACTCTTAGAATAAGGTAACAGAGTTTATCTATTTAATTTAAAAATTCTAGCTTTTGTCAGGTTACAAGGGTGTGGGAGATAAGAAAAACTGGTAGGGGTTGGTTTGAAATTCGTCCCATAGTTTGCGCGTGACCCTGTCGAATCTCGAAAATCTCGATACCCAGCAAAAATGACCTCAAAATGACGGCGCTTCACAATCCACCAAGTGCAAGGGGTCACAGTCCTTATTTAGCGTGATGAATGCTTTGGTCCTTTAGCCATCTAGTGGTGTAATTGAATTTTGGATGGAGATGATACACATTTGTAGCTGCAACATCGAATCCCCCGATTTTGTTATCGTTCGTTTTTTAATTGCCTCCCGCGATGAAAGCAATTTTAAAGTCGTATATTCACGTCAAAAAAAAAACAACGCATTTACATAAACGGGAATTATTAATGGAACAGCATACCTTCGTTAGGGATTCGAAATACATGATGAGGCGTGACAATAGCATTTCATAAAAGTAACTTAGCGCATCCATGTGTTCGAATTAAAAAAAAAAAATACCAATAATCACTAAAAAGTTTTCTCGAAAGTTATTTAGAGAATGGAACCTTTTTTAGGATGAAACAGTTCTGGAAACATTAGAAGTGAAAAGTAATTTTTAAGAAATTGCAATGATATTATTACCACTTCAAAAGATATTTAAATAGTTTATTATTAAAATCAGTTCATATATTTTTTACTGATTTAACTTTTGTTTTCTTTCAATATAATAGCCATCCATAGTCTGTTGCATATGACAGAAGAATTTGTGGAATGGTAGTGTGTACACAGTAGTCTTGAAAGGAATTATTACTTATTTTTTATATTCAGTTAATTGTACATTTAATTTTACATCTCCAGGAAATTTTCTCTGTGACCTACCTCTGGTGATATCGTTCCAGGACTTTTAAGTATTTATTTCAGAATAAAATCACAAATTATCTTTAATAAAATGAGCACAGGCAGTCCACCCGTTTCCAGTTAGAATGGAGGCTCCTTGTGTCAAGTTGCAGAATGCTTCGTCTCCATAATTAATGGGCCCTAAATTAAAATTCTAATACAGTCGACGTCTTTCTGTTTTGAACGGAAAATTTCGCAAAAATCAATTTTAGGCGTTAAATTATTATTTCCATTAAATGTATAAAAAGGGATTGTGATTATTTCTAAGCTTTTCACTATCGAAAAAACAGTCAATATTTCGTTGCTAATCACACATTTTTTATGATTCTTATTATCATTAAATGCAGCAATGGGCACAAATGTTACGCCCCAAACCAATGTAACCCCCAGTCATCCAAATATGTGTTTAATTTTTTTTGCGGGAAACAGGTACTCCAAATTCCTTCATAACTTATAAATTTTCTTACGTTTCAACCACAAGTATGATTAATGAATTTGAGATACGTATTGGATAAATGTTTTTTTTTTCAGTTAAGAAAAACACATAGCATAATTTAAAGAGAAGAAATAATATTTTAATTTGTATAAACGCACTTAAATCAGTAATAAAATTTAAGAAACCTCATATTCCTTTGATTTCAACAACAAAAAAAAAAAAATGTAAACTAAACAATACAGAAAATAAACTGTAATAAAGTTTAATTCAAGAGGTCTGTGTATAGTATATATTTGTTATAGTTCATTAAGTGTGTTTAGATGAATAATTAAGTAGAAATATGCAGTTAAGCCATCATTGTTTTTACTACAAAATAAATTATTCACCAAACACCAGAATATCCTCAAAATAGCGCCATCTGTGGTCGGATTCCACAGAAGCTCTATTTTCATTGAATTTATGAACAAGCAGAGATATTCACACCTTATCTGTTCCTTTTGAATGAAGTAAATTGAAAAAATGTCGAATAACTTTCGAACACATTATTCTTTTAAATAGATTTTAACATTTTTTTTAAATTTAAATTAAGCGCATATATTATTCAAATTTATCAACAGTACATCAAACGCATGCCATCATATAATGAAATTCTATTTTTAATTTCTTTCAATTTTAGGATGAACTGAATAATGAATTTACACTCAAATTTTAAGGAAAGTTTACTTTCAATAATTTTACTTAAATGATAATTTAATATAAGTTGCCACCTACGACTGATGATGTACGAAACTAAATACAAATTAACACCTCTCTCGATGCAATTTATAAAAAGTCCAAATTTCATTAAAATGTGTATAACCATTATAGAAACATATAAGGCCCAATGGTGGCGCAGTGATCGCTTTACCCCACCTGAGGGATATTTTATAGCTCATTTTTAAAAAAGTTCCCTGAAAAAATTTTGAATATTTTTCAAAATATCCAAATGTATAACATTTGAAATATACTTGACTATTCATCGAGTTTTCAGTTTCTTTATTTATTCTATTTTAAAATACGCAGATGTCAGTCTTTCAGTAATAACCGCTGCGAGCTTTTTTGGGGGGGGGGGGCGCTCTATATTGGAGCTACAACATATTTCTTTGAAATAAACTAAAATATAATCTAAACATAGCACAAAATAAACTATTAATAACCAGTATATATAACAAAATGTTTCTCAAGACATCTTTGTATATTAATTATTTACACACATTATAGTTTATAAAGTATAATAAAATGAATTAATAGTTTGAGATGTGTGTGTAACTATCACACACACAAATTGTTTTGAGATTACAAAGTATTCACCCACGAATGCACGAAAGAATTTCTTCAGAAAAGCGCCGTCTATAGGTCGGACTCTACTAAACAAATTTTTAACAAGTTTTTAAAAGCGCAAACTGATATTGATGATAAGAAAAAGATTCTTTCACTTAAAAATTTTGTTAAATGAAAAAAGGATGAGTTCCAAAAACATTTTCTTTATTATTAATTTCATCGGAATAGGGTGAATACAGGTGAATTTTAAAAATTTTATGTTCAAGGAAGATTTATCACTTATTCTAATATAACAAGAGACCAACTCAAAGATTTACGTCTCTAATGGATCGAATCCTTTTTTTTTTTCAAATTTTGGCCTTTATGAAATTAGGTGAAGCCATAAGAATTATTTCTTTAAATGTTAAAAATTGTGAACCAGTGAAATTGTTATTGTGAATCTTATACTGCCATATTAATAAATATGTCAGAAAGGGTCCTTTTCTTAAGGATAGAAAATTCCCGCTGTGTTACTTATAATAAATGATTTCATAATTTTTTTCACATTCCACAATAACTCATCCCTTTTTTTAGTGCTCAATTCTTCTTTCAACGTCAAATTATTTATAAAAATTTTTTTACTTCATTCCTTGTTTAATAATGTGTTTTTCTTTTGGCGTTACTCATATTAAATTTCTTAATCCTTGTCACAAAACCCTTCAGTAGTTTTTAAGTTTTTTAAAAAGCTTTAATTCCACAGTTCTAACCTTCTTTATCTAATCTTAGTTTATTATTGTTTTTCACTACTTGTTACATTAATGCTAGGTGGCCTTTTTGGATAAAAAACTATTTTCTGTTAAGGCCTATTATACCATTTTAAACTTTTCAAATAGGTCCGTAGGAGTAGCGCGTACCATTAACAAACAAGTTCAGTTTTTTTTTTTTTTTCCTGTGGCCCATATCATTGGGAAGCTTGCCACCAAAATTCAGATCTTTTAACAAATTAGTTCTTAAGATACTTGAAGTTTTCTGGGCTATGGTTTTGGTTTTGGTTTCATTCCAAAGCATTTTTCTACTTTTCAATTTTTTTAATTTAATTAAAAATACTTTTGATCCAACCAAATCTTTTAGTGTGAAATGTTTATTAATTTCAATTTTTATTATTAAAATCATTTCAGCTCTCTATGTTTTGAGTTCTGATAATGAATTAATTAAGATTGATTTCAAAGCCAATTTTTGTTTTAAAAATAGTTTATATTTATTATCATATATTTTTTACTGTTTAGAAAACGCCCTGGTCAAAAAGTTCTCAGGTTGATGTCAGTAACAATATTTCGAACAGATGGAATACTACTAAAATAATGTTTCTAAAAATCAGTCCTCAGCTTATACTACAATTAGACTTCCGCATCCAAGTATTCTGAATTCAAGTATTGCAGATAAAACTGAATATTACCTTGATGTACCAAACCATATTATACGAAACATATTGTAAAGCTATATTTTAGTATTTTAAAGTCGTACAACGAGAGTTAAAACTTCCAAAATTACCCCGATTTAAATCTGAAAAAATTTAAATTTTCTAAAAAAACTATTTTCATTCTATGTTAGTACCATTATTATTTTGTACATAAATGCTTTGTGTTTCAAAACTTTGTGAGAAAATATTAGGTTAAGATTAAGCTGAATAAATTCTTGTCGTAACAAATGCTATCAGTATAATGCTAAAATAAATTTTCAATTAAATTATATTTACAGTCATATTCAATTAAAATAGAGTTTAAATGAAGAACACACATACTTTGGAAAATAACATATTTAAAAATTAGAGCTTTAAGGGCGTTATAAAAAATTTGTTTTATACCTTTTCAAACTTAAATGCGCTTTTCTCAGACTTTTAATTTTGAAGGTGTAAGTGTTTTCTAATCCCTAAGGCATTTTCTCTTTTCAGGATTGATCCTCCTTGAAATTTTTAGCATATGTTCCCAAACTTATCTTCTATAGAAGTTAGTATGAATTTAGGGCTGAGATCTCTGGTTATTTTTTTAAAAAATGCTAAAGTTGCTATTTTTAAAAAATTTCGTTTGTTTTCCAGGATTAGCTAGAAAAATAATCATTAAAAATCAACAAAGAAATAGATTTTCAAATCCATACTAAATTTTGCTCGCAATAATCTAAGAAACATAAATAATTTAAAATGACTAAAGCATTTTAAAAAGTGAGTATTTAATAAAAGTTTGAAAAAACTTTAATATTTTTTAGTTTTTTAAAATTATAAAATAATGGCTGGTCATACTGAGGCAAAACAAAATACATTCTGACATAATAAAAAATAAAATACACATTTACACTGATATAATACAACTATAAATTCATCAATACTGCACAATGTTTTTAATAATTAATTTAACACTACTGTGAGTTCACAATTTTAATCATTACCAATAACTCCATGGATGACATAAAGTTATAGACAAAATTTAATACTTATATTGAAAATTTGTACGATTTGTAAACAAAGTCGTATTATTATTTTAGTCAAAGTATATTATTATTGAATTCAATACATTGTTATTGTTTGGAAGGGGAAGCGATGAAAAGTATGATTGAAAATTACGCCGCAAGTTTTGAAAGTTTGAGAAGGACTTCTGTAATCTGCAAATTAGGTCGGTTACTTTTATATTTTGGGCCCTTTTTTGAAAATCGCCAAGTTCATCATTGGCTTAATTGAACCTACTAAAATAATTCTTGCTGTGTAGCACTCGTGCTGTAAGGTTCGAGTTTGAAATTCTAGCTGCAGTATTTGTTAATTTAATAATGAATTAAAATATATAGAATTGTTAAATTTTACAATTTTTACAATTGTTTTTAGATTTTTTTTGTAGTGATAACTTCTATAGGCGTGTTTTGCTGGAGAGTGAAGTTGAATGAACGTCATGCTCTGGTTTGTAACGCTCATTCGGCTTTTTTCGTCTTTAGTCGGAAATCGTGCTCGGATAAGGTCTTCCGCGTCACACACACCCCTAAAAAGAAAGGGAAGGACGTTTCCTCCCTCCTTCCACCATTCCGAAACGACATGTGAATCGCGGTAGCTTGTCCTCTCACCAATACGCCCTAAAAGTAATGTTCCTAGCTTCGATCTAAGTGGGGCTCCCCCTCCCTGCCACCTCTTTCTACGAAAATGAATGCCAGATTTTTTCTAATCCTAGTTGAAACATGAAAATGAAACATGTAATATTTTTAAAAAGTAGTTTTCGAGAGAGAGAATAATCCTACAGTAAAATTAAACACAAAATGTAGAAAAAGGACAATTTTTTATAGAATTTTTTATAGAAAATTAGCAATATTGCAGTGCGATTAAGAATAAAAATCTATTTTTCTAAGAGAACAGAATAGCAATGAACAAATAGTTCTGTAAATCACATTACTTAAATATATTTTTAGTCTAAAAAGAAAATTAAAACAAGTAAAAATTTAAAATATAAAAAAAATTAAGTATACAGGTGGCTGGCTGGGTAGCGTAGCTGGTTTGTCGCTGGCATTCTGTACCCAAGGTTGAGCGTTCGACGCCAGCCCACCTCTCAGGGGGCTTACCTTCTTTAGTGTCACAATCCCGAGGTGCTCTAGTGATCTTTTCCTTTTCCCAAAGAGTTTACTGTCTTTGGTAAACACGAGTGTCACGAACCCGGGGTACCGTAGTGATTCTTCTCTATTTTCGACCCTTTATCTCGTCATTCAAATTTCCTTTTCTTCTTTTCACGTCTAAACTACAGACTACTATTTCGAATATACTTGTATACAAGGGTTGATTTTTTTTTATTAGATAAGTCAATATTTATTATTAATCACATATTTTTATAATCATTTTATATTGCATTTAATTAGTTTAATTATTAATTTTTTCGATTATTTATTTCGACATCCGTTTTATTTAATTGTTTTCATACTAACACCGTTGGTTTTCCGACCCGCATGTTTGCCGTGTGTGGCGTCCCATAAGAAGGAAAATGGTGTTCTGGGGATACCCTTGCATTTCCTTTGGCCCACGCTTCTCCTGTAAGGAGGAAAATGTTGTCTTGGGGATACCTTTGCGTTCCCTTTGGCCTGTAGACGGGTGGCAGGAGTGAGGCCGCTCCTTTCAATCGGCTGGTGGTACCTTTCTTCGGTGTCTCCGAAGAGACACTGCTGTAGGGATAGTGTTGCAGATAAGGGGTGACGGGTGTTCCCGTTGGAACCTCGCCCTGAAGCTGTAGTACTATATTCTGGGTGTACTCCAGGTAAGCGCCGTGCCTGGTATTTGCCAGATGACCGGCACACTGCCTCCCTTGTTGGACTGCGTGGTTGGTGGAGGCACGCCAGAATGAAGTTGTTTTTCGCGCTTATGGATCCAATGCTGCTGTACCAGGGTAAAGGCCTTGTTTTACCCTATTTAAACGTCGATGATATTTCAAGAAATTCCAGATACCTACTTAATTCTTCACCAAACAATGAGATGTCAAACAAATTGCCATTTTCTATTCATAAAACCCTTATCGGAATAGGTGGTGAACCGAAATCAGTTAAACGCTTGCGTTCCGGGGATCTGCTAATGTAGAAACTACGTCAGCATTACAAACAAAGTCCTTTCTTCTTGCGAAATCATTTCTTAATAACCCTGTAACAATAAGTCTGCACAAAACCCTGTATTCCTGTCGTGGTGTTATTTCGGAACCTGACCTTTTGACCATTCCTGAAACGGAAATCCTTGAGGAATTCTCCAATCAGGGTGTTATTCAGATCAGAAGAATCACAATTAAAAAAGACTCAACACTAATACCCACTAAGCATTTAATTTTAATTTTCAATAGCCCAAATTTACCGACAACAATAAAAGCCGGCTACTTAAACTGTAAAATATGTCCATACATACCGAATCCTCTGTAGTGTTTTAAGTGTCAGAGGTTCAGTCACTTCTAAACTTCCTACCGCGGTCAATTAACATGCTCTAGATGTGCATCCGTTGGGCATTCTTCCAGGGATTGTACTCTGGAGCCGAAATGAGGTAATTGTACCCAGTCCCATCCATCAGATTCAAAATTATGCATGAAGTGGAAAATAGAAAAACAAATAAAAATATTACTTATCCAGAAGCACTTAAATTAATAGTCCCACAGTTATAGCAATCGTACGCTCAGGTTGCTAAATCCTCTTCTTTAAACAATTCTACGCAAACAGATGAAAATATAATAAAAGTAAAATGTCCATCTTTGAAGTTGCTTCAACCGCTTTCATCTCTCCCTAAAACAAATAGATCAATATCCACTTCGGTTGTTTCCACATCATCATCTTCAACCCAAGCACACCTCTTGCCGTCCACCTCCTCAATTGCAGCTACAGTGTCAGAGCTTTAGCACCCAACTCCTGTGTCTGATGCCGTGCTTTCCGCAACCAATAATATGTTCACCCCTGTTGAACCCTCTTCATCAATAATATTCGCTTCCCCATCAAAAACAAATGTTCAAATCCCAAAGAGTGCAAAACAGAATTCAAAAAATAGAAGCAAACGCACAAAAGTAAAGAAACCAGAAATCGAAATAAAAATGGCTCCACATAAAAAGTCGGCACCTATAGAGTACACAACAAATGAGGAAGACGTGATTATGTATGACTTGGAGAATGAACTTGAACCAAATCCGTCAGATAAATACGTCATTTAGGCAATATTGGCGATACAATCCTGACCAATATGTGCTCGCGGTAACCCCAACACGATTTAGAAAAAGTAGGAACTAATTTTTTTTCATAAAACGTTGACTGCTTTAACTTTGTTTAAAATTCACATATTTCATTTGTCTGTGATTGATTTTATCATTTGAAAACATTTTTTATATGATTTGATATTTTAACTTTTATTGAAACTATATGTTCAGTATGTTTTACATATTTTATGAAATTTTTATATTTCATTAAAATTTTAACATATGTTTGGCACTTAATTTAATTTGGCATTTAATTGCTTTTTAATATTCTAAAAAATTGTGTGTTATATCAGTAATTTAAATTTTTAATTATTTTTAAATTTTAAACTAATGTTTGGCGCAGTATGGCCCAAATCATTCACTCACTCGACCCCGGCCCAAGTCGATGGATTTTCATGATGCAGAAAATTGACAGCGGCCATGTCGTATGAGTATGCGGCATATAAAAAATCCCGTGGAGTGTCCGCTTAGCTTGGGTGGATCTTCAGATTAAATCGATTTTTAAGAGTTTTGACCTAGATTCCTCTCTTCTCAATCAAATACCTGTCTTAATATCCCTTTGCTTAAATTAATTCATGGATAGAATAAAATATTGTTAAATTACAACCAAAATTCACAAAGCCGGATCGGGTCTTCTGAACAAATTACCTATGATTTTAAGTGGGAATTTTAAAATAGATTCTTCAAAAGAGAAATCAAAACCTTTAGTTGATTTTTATAAATCGAAACCTTTAGTTGATTTTTATAAATCAAAACTCTATTTCACTATGTCAAACCATCCAAATGAAAGCACGAGGAAGTACGGAGCAACGCTTGACAAGAGTTTTTTTTTATAGATATTTAAATAAAATTTTGAATCTAAAGTATTTATAACCTATTTCAGCTACCGTAAACGTATTGTTTCCTTTTTGGAATACAATTAATTCACAAATATGATTGCATATTTCACTCAAAAATATTACTTTATGAGTACAGACATGAATAAATATATTTATAGGCCAATACTAATATCCCCTTGTTTTTTATTCACCGAGCTAATACCTGAAATAACATTGAAAAATTTGAAGTTGTCACTTCTATCGTGTGGTCAGAAGCACACACACTTCTCTCTCGCTCTTCTTTTATGCATAAAGAGAGTGGTTAGCGAGCCGTTGGGTCTGGGTTCGAATCCCTCAGAAGACAATGATATTTTCAAATATATTGTACCTTTGCGGCATGGGGGTACTCTAAATAGCCGTCGAGCCGCAAGTCCCCTCGTGAGGTTAGTGAAAAGGGGTGTTAGACCCCTCCTTCTCCCTAGGATTTCTCCCTCAAAATTGCGCGGAACCGAGCTAAATCGTACTGATACTTGCATGGTGCTCAAATCTACAGCCAACGACAGACGTACATCTAATCCCTTGCCATGATGAATTTCATGGGCTTGAATCTGGTTTAGCACAGTAGCTTAGATGCGGAAAATTCCAGCGGGGCTTTTTTGAACTTCGAACACAGATATATATATATATATATATATATATATTATTTCTAATAGATTAAACTCTCATAATCTTCTTCAATTCCCTAATTACAATGATTATACTGTTACTAGGCAAAATCAACGCAAATATTTTTTCGTTATAATAAATGTAATAATAGTAGATGTAAAACATGTCGAATGTTAAATATAGAGCAATATGATAATACATCCAAATTTTTCTTATGTAAAACCTTCAATTGCATTTATATGTTGAATTGTAAATTATGTATATTTAAATATATTGGCCAAACAAGTAATAATATCAATATTCGTATTAATCTACATAGACCAAATACCAAAAATTACAAGCATAATAACAATATTAATAAAATTGAACTTAGGCACTTTCACTTACATGGCGTTGATAATTTTGATATTTCTATTCTCACATAGTACCACATGTTCAAAAAAGATTTTGGTGTGTGTGGGAAAACCTTTTTTTTAATTATTATAACACTATATATATCCATATGGTTTGAATACTATTCGCTTTGGAAAAAATGTTTTACTTAGTATTCAACGCACCTTGGTACGTTAGAAACGAGGTGATTCATAACGATCTACATATGGAGCCGCGATATCTAGTTTCATCACTAAGTTAGCTAGGAATGTTTTCAGATCAATAGAGAAAATCACGAAAATCCAATTATCAGAGAACAAACATTTACTTATCCTCGCTCTGAATTAAACTACGCATACGCCACAGCAAAATGGTAGAAAGATTCCACTCAAATTTTTCAGATTTTAATTTCATACAAGAACATCAAATGTTCTACTTCAATTCAAAACAGGGTCAGTCTTGACTGTCACTTCACCCAGCTTTTCCATGGTCCCTTTTTGCGATCGATTCTTCCACCATTCGTGCCGCTTCGGCACCAACTAGTTTTTGGGTGGCTTAGCCGCCCCGCTAGATTTGGCGTTCGTTCCTTCCCTCCCCCCTCCTTCGGAGGAGTTGTTGATTTTTTTATACCTCCTCTCATGGTTTCCCTTTTTTTCTCACACTGGGCACTCGAAAATTCAAATTTCCGTAGTTAAAATATCATTAGCCATATTCTAGTTTAAGGAATGCCATCACAGCATTCGAAATAGTTGTCTTGAAGCTCCTTCAGCGCAGGTCCCAATGACTTCAGCGATAGAAGGCCTATTAACATCGTTTATCTTGTCCCCAATGACAGGAACTTAGTTGCAAAATCCAAGTTTATGAATTGATAATTAGTCGCTGGATGTCACTGGGAACATGGCTCGCGAAGCGAGCCTCCATCCCATATCATAGATGTGAATGTTGCCTGGGATAGTAGCTTCCTTGATGAGAGGGAACATCCTGATTGGTTGTTGAGACGTGGTGAGAGGGTGTGGTTACAGGGCACTGGGAGAATAAGTTCTGGTCGGAAGATTCATCCTTGAGTGGCTGAGAGCTGGTCCTGTGATTGGTCTATGGGGGAAAGTGATCTGGCTCTAGATTGGCTGCCCTGAAGTTATTGAGAGAAAAATTGAATGGGGAGATTGCCTGTGTGGGTAAACCGAATAATTAAAGTAATAAGAAATGGTATTGAAAAAATTTTAAAAGTATTGAAATAAAATTTATTAGATCATTTGCCAGGCAAATGATATCATTTAAATATTAAGGAGGGTTATAGGAGTCAAGGAGAATTCTCCTTGGTCTTTTGGTATTGTCACGAGGTATATAATTTTCAAGATTTAGTATATGACTGTTATTAGTAAGTGGTAGAGAGTCGAAGAATTTAATTGCTAGTTTCTTAATAAAATTTTTAAAAGTTGGAATTTTAAGTGCTTTATAGATATCAGAATTTCTCATATACATATTTGCTTTTACAATCATGCGAATTGTTTTATTTTGGGAGATTTCAAGCATTTTTAAATTATCATTGGCGGCGTATCCCCACACAGGACAACCATAGCTCATTATGGGCTGCAAGACGGCTGTGTAGAGAAGTACTTTATTTTCAGTAGTCATTGTAGAATTCCGGCATATTAAGGGGTATATTAGTCTTAGAGCATTCCGGAATTTATTTCGCGCATATGTAAAGTGTTGTCTCCAAGTGAGTTTATTATCCAGTAAAAGTCCTAGGTACACTGTGTTTTGAGACCATTGTAGTGGTGTGGAGTATAGTGTTGGGGGTATTGCAGATTTTCTTTTCCTTGTAAATAGTACCGCAACAGTTTTGTCAATATTAAGTTTAATTTTCCATGTGTTAAAGAAAGTTTCTAGAAGTTGTAAATGATTGTTTAGTGATTTAGTAATGTATTTGTGATTTTTGTGTGTCGTGGCTATACATGTATCATCTGCATAAATATTGAGGCTGGTCTGTGGATAAGTTGGTATGTCATTTATGTATATGTTGAATATTATTGGCCCGAGTAAACTATCTTGCGGGGCTCCGATATTCACTAAATAAGTATTTGATAGTGTATTTTTGACTCGCACTTGATACGACCTATTAGTAAGGTAGGAGTTAATAATGTGAATTAAAGCAGGAGAAAAGTTGTAAATTATTTGTTTGTAAATTAGTCCACTGATCCAGACCCGATCAAACGCCTTCTGGATATCCAGGAAGACAGCTCCAGTGGAACTGCTCCTCTGAAATCCAGATGTAATTTTCTCAGTCAGTCTGAGTAGTGGGTGGCAGGTAGAGAGTCTTTTAGTAAAGCCAAATTGATTTGGGTTAATAAAATTTGAATCAGAGATATAGGTGTTAATCCTATTAAGAATGATATGCTCTGCAATTTTGCTTAATGAAGATAAGAGGGAAATTGGACGAAAACTAGTAGAGAGATGTATATTTTTTCCTGGTTTTTTAATTGGGAAGATAATAACTTTTTTCCAGTTTTTTGGAAAATGTCTTAATTTATAATCTTATTTATTAAGTAGGTGAGAATTAGTAAAGCTTTAAGTGGTAGTTTTTTAATCATTTTATTAGTAATTAAATCCGAACCTGGAGCTTTATTATTTTTTAAATTCCTTGCGTAGTTCATAACTTCTTCCAGGTCCGTAGCAGTAATATGAATAGGAGGTGGGTTAGCGAAAAAATTTTCGAGAGTATTAGTTACAAGAGTATCAATATTAGTATTAAAATTTTCTGGTCTTGGGTTATCAGTAAAGTTATCCTGGAATGAATCTGCGAGTGCATTGGCTTTTTGCTCATCAGTGATGGCAGAATTATTTAGTGTAGGAATATCGGAGCGCTTCTTACGGAAAAATTTTTGGTATTGCCATAAGGAGTTGTCTTGTGTGTTCATTGCTTCTAGTTTAGTTTTCCAGGTTTGATGTGAGAATTTTTTAAGCTCTTTTTTAATAATTTTCTGTAGTCTATTATAATTTGTTTTGTGTATTGGGTTTAGTGTGTTTTGATATGTTTTTCTGGCTTAATTTTAAGTCTTAGAAGATTTTGAATGTGATGTGGGGTGTATGTGCTGTTCTTGTTTGTGATTGGATGGGAGGCGTGATCGTGGGCGGAGCGAACAGTTTCTGTGAACAGATTGATTTTATTTTCCAATATTTCAGGATTTTTAATGTTAATGTAGTCCAGAATTTGAATATTTTTATTAATGTAATCAGAGAAATTAGACCAACAGGTGGTAACTGCTCTAGAGTTATCATTATGAATATTGGAGTTAAAAGAAAAATTAAGTAAAACAGGATTATGATCTGAAGAAAGTTCCGGAATAGAAATGATTGTATATGGATAATGAAAGTTGTTTATAAGGGCAAAGTCTAGAGTATTTGATGAATTACGCCCGAATCTAGTCGGGGTATCTGGGAAGGCAATATCGATATCTAAAATATCGGTAAAGTTTTTAAGCTGATTTCCTCGAGTGGAATTATGGGAGCAGTTCCATGCATTGTGTGTGGCATTAAGATCGCCAAAAATCACACAATTACTGTTGATCTGTAGTATATTTTCTAAGTCAAGGGTGAATAGCATATTGTCAGCGTTTGGGGGAATATAAATACTGGTGATTGTAAGTGGGTTGAAATTTGGTGGATTAATTGTAACAATGGTGGCTTCGGCGTAATGAAGTTGGGGTGTTGGTGGGTTGTAGTGATTCAATGAATTTTTAATTAATATAATAGTACCACCTTGCGCATGTCCTTCCACCACACGATCATTTCTGTAACAGGTGTAATTGGGAACT
>BMAV01026290.1:0-56419 GCA_019973955.1 Trichonephila inaurata madagascariensis | reverse complement strand
GTTTTTGTGAAATAATTCTTCAAAATGTTTTTTGAGTTAAATATTCAATTTTATTTTATTTAAGAATACTAAGACTTACCCTTAGAAAATATTTACGGTTATTTTAAAACATAAGCCTGTATTATTTTAAAAAAATCACATATTTAACTTTAAAAAAATTATTCATACTACATAAAACTAAAAAAAAAATGTATGTTTTACGTATCATTTTTGTTTTGAAAGTTTTTTCTGCTTAAAAAATTATATCAGAACAGAATACATTTATCAGAAGTATTTAACACTTTCATTCAGTTCAATATAAATTATTGTTCTGTGACTGAATTAATATTTATTTCTATGAAATCTTATGTATATCTGATAAATATTCAAGATTCATTCCAGACTGTTCAAAGACAAAACGTTTATTAATTAAATATGACTACAGGTGCATTAAAAGGCAAATAAACGACAATTTTTTAATCCCTTATATTCATTTTCTTCCTTGTCCTCCTGCTCCTGCTCCACCATCAGCACTTGCTCCTACACCAAAATTGAAATTAGCATCGGCTCCAGCATTTCCTCCGGCTTCTCCTTCCCCTCCTGCGCCTCCACCTACTCCTCCGCCAAAGCCGAATCCTACACTGGCTCCGGCATTTCCTCCAGCTCCTGCTCCTCCACCCTGTGGAACGGCTTCAGCGAAAAGAACCAGGGTCACTAGTAAAAAGGCAAAAGTCACCTGAAACATAAATGGGTAATCAAGAATTATTATTTGAATTCTCATAATTATAATAGATTGGTATTATCTTTAATGCAGTGGTCTTCACAAACTTTCAATATTTACAACCAAATTTTCTTTGGGATAATTTTCATCAGCCCTTATACAAAGCTATGTTTGAATTCAATAATAATGTACTTCGACGCGCTAAAGCTGCATTAAACCTTTACCAAGATAAGTATTACATTTGGTATATGATTTTGTATATGACAAGCTTATGGAAGTAACTAGTAATTACTAAATTTATCATTAATTTAGTATTGATAAATTATTGTTGTCATCTTCTAATGTAAGTGACACTAAATATCATAAATATTATCCATTTATACACATTTACAAAATCATGGTTCCGAACGTAGTCTGATACCTTAAAGCATCAAAGTTTTAAACTATATAATGTCGGACCTCCAATTTACCTACCTCTTTTGTGAAATTTCCTATTTTGCGAACTTTTTTGCTAGAACCCAGAAAACATTTAACAATTTTCTTCGTTAAATAACCTTCAAATAGGGAAGTGCATTTTTCATATAACGAAAATTCTCTCTTAGAATTCAACTTTTTCCCACCCTTTTTTAAAAATATTTCTGAGAATTTCGAATTATTCTCTCTTTTAGCACGTTTAATGGTCATCAGGAACCTTTAAATGGTTTTACCAAGTATCACACTTACGAAGATAGCTAAAATTACCTTGATTCTGAGCATTTTATTTTTTTCAAGCAAGAAGCTCAAACAAAATTAACAGACTTTATTAGTAATTAATTTTAAGGACGCATTCGTAATGTATGCTTAAAATTACTGGTTGTAAAATATGTATGTTTAAAATTACTTGTACTCTTAAAATTAGAGAATGTCATTAAAATTCCTTAATTTTAACATAAAAATATTTTTTAAGTGGAAAATACAGCGCATTCTTGGACAATGTTTTTTTCTAGCTTTCCTCACAAATATCTTTCGGACGGGTAAAATATATAACATAAATAGATATAACTTTGCGAAAATTGGAATGATTAATTACTTTTTTATTAATGTAAAGTTTTTTTTATTTTAAAATTTGTTTTATGTTGTTCACAAAATATATTGAAAGCTAAATCGTTATTTAACGAATTTTACACATAGCAAACTTTTTTTTTGGTTTTAGATATTTCGTTAATTAAAGGTCCGACTGTATTAAAAGGTAAAGATTTTTTCCAATGGAGCTTCATTCTAGCTACTTAGTCTTTGCAGACACAGCAAGTCCCCAAATTTGAGAGACATTTCATGGTGGCACCATCTAGTGGCGGCCTCGTTACCTAATTTGGACGCTTTAATTAATTTTTAAATCAAGCTCTTGTCAGATGCTAAATATTGCCGTGATTTAATTTTGCTGAGAGTACCAGAGCTGAATTGATACTCAAGGGATCTTTTACATGCCACATAATCATATGGCATGGGTGCCTACGATTTCCTAATCAAGAAAATCTCTCGATTCCATCCGGGGTCAAACCCGCAAATTTGGGCTTACGATCGGATACGCTGCCTCTAAGCCACCAGAACCGACTAAGAATTAAAGTTATATGATGATTCGTAATCTTATAAACGTATTTCTTTCAAACTAATAATTAATTTTACAATCTGTATAAAAAATGGGTGACATTTTATTTACGCTAAATTATTTCATGTAATTAAACTCAGATTTCCATAGATGCTTCTATAAACTAATACAAATACAAATAATACACATTACCATAGCTTTCATCCTGAAATCGCTTGTATAAATGCTGAGACGATATAAAAGGATATGAATTATTCTGTATGATATGCTTGACAGTTTTCATGCGCATCTTTTATAGTAAAATTTACAAGGAAATGTTTGTGTGTGTTTTTTATACTGCAATATTTTTTGCAAATAGAAATTGCAATAACAGAAGTAAACAGCTTTTTCCTCAAAACATTTCAAACAAAACAACTTCCAATTGATTTTTTGCTTATGAAAGGGGCGTATTTTAAATCTTGAATCAAGATAATGGTACTATATGCAGCTGAAACTTAAAGCTATCGAATAAATCGCATGTTGACATTCTCCATGTTTTTGTTTTCTGTTGACGAAATATTGCCCCCCACATTCCATCATTTGCGTGACAAAATAGCTAAAATTTTGAACATAACTAGGAATTATGAGGAAAAAACACTCGATGGGAAATGATGAAATGAAACATAATTCGCTTACGTTGAGTGCTACAAGTATAATATTTTGAATGTTTGAGAATTTTAAGCATTATCACATACTCATAATTTTTTTGAAAAATAACACACAAATACGCATACAGATTAACTCAATAACATATGTATTTATTAAGACATTTGAAAAAGGGTTCATAATCCATACTAATATTATAAAAGTAAAAGTTTGTTTGTATGTTATGTTTGTTACTCTTTCATGCAAAAACAGCTGAATGGATTTTAATGAAACTTTGCAATAATGTAGCTTATACATCAAAATTACACATAGGCTATAATTTATAAAGATATTGTGTGTAGTGTCCAAAATATAACGATAATTGTGAAGTAAGTAGGAAAAAAATCTGCATCTGCATGGCAGTGACGGATCGCTCAGTCACATCATGAACCATAGCACAGCACATTGAGTCAGTCTGTAACGCATCATTCAGTGTCTGCGCGTACCATTCGACGCCGTTTACAACAGAATGGTCTTTCCACAAGACGTCTATTGCTTGGTTTACCCTTGACGCAGAACCACAGACGTCTCCGCTGCAAATTATGCGATGAAAGAAGGATTTGAGTGGCAGAATGGAATGAAGTTGTCTTTACTGACGAGTCACGCATCTGTCTGCAACACCACGATGGTCGGATTCGAGTCTGGAGACACCGTGGAGAGAGGATGCTGAACAGCTGAGTTATGGACCACCACACTGGTCCTGCACCAGGTATTATGGTATGGGGCGATATTGGATATTACTCTCGCACTCCTCTAGTATGCATTGCCCATACTTTAAACAGCCAGCGCTACATTTCCGTGGTGTTGGAGCCAGTTGTCCTTCCTTACCTTCAAGGCTTAGCCACAGCCATATTTCAACAGGATAATGAGTGACCATACGTGGCACGCATTGTCCAAAGGTTGTTTGTCAGATTGAATTGCTTCCCTGACCGGCTCGCTCTCTGGATCTTTCGCCGATAGAAAACATGTGGGCCATGGTTGCTCAACGATTGACCCAGATTATACCCCCAGCTGCCACACCAGATCAACTTTTGCAACGTGTGGAAGCTGCTTGGTCTGCTGTACCCCAAGAACACATACAAAGTCTCTTTGAATCAATGCCGAGGCGTGTGGCAGCGGTAATCTCCAACAATGGCTACTCTGGCTACTGATTCTGGCAGGAATCACACTTCACAGAAGTCTATAAATTTAATCATTTGATACTTGGTTAACATGTTATCTACAAAATAAATTTTGTTGTGCTATCTCTTGTCTTTCTTGGTGTTGCATTTATGGTGGCCAGCAGTGTAAGTTGTGTTATTATATTGTTATTTATCTTACCCGATCGGCAGTAACATCAGATCGAATCCCACGAAATTTATCTTGGCAAGAGTCTAGTTTTATGCCTTGTTGTTAGTCACAGCTGTGAACATTATGCCGTACGATTTGGCTTAGTTCCATCCCAATTTGGAGGACGAGCACTCTGGGAGATGGTCACGGACCTCCTACCTCTTTTCTCCTACCACCAACCGCACAAAAGGACTTGCAGCTAGACGAATATTAAGAATGTCTCACATGCCACCTGCGAAAGCCCTATACATTTACAAACATTCATGCCTTCTGTGAGATTCGAGTTTTCACCGGAATTCCGGGATTTTTGCCGTAAACTCCAACACTCAATCACTCAGCCGGGATTCGGACCCAAGCCCTATGGAACAGCAACCAGATAAATAAGTTGTAATTTATAAATATTAATAAATAAAGTAGATATATATTCTGTTCCTCTAAGAACTTTCATCAACTGCGAAAAATAATTTTTTCAATATCCCTATTAAGAAATATACATTTCTTAGTTAATCCTTTTATCTAAGAAAAATCTTAAGATCTTGTGAAAACTACATATATAAACAGGAATCAAAGGACTAGTAAATATTGAGACAATAATATAAACAACAATATAAAAAAAAATTAAAGTCAATTCCTGCATACGTGAACAAAAAAATTTTTTTGGATAATCAATGTATCCAGTAGCCATATATTGCCTACATTTGGAACAAATTTTTTTCTCCCGTATTAAACTAAAATTAATAATTAAATTTAATTACTGAATTAATATTTTAAAAAATTGTCGTTACATCAAGTGTCCTCCACTACAAATTTAAAAAAGGTATTTGATTTTGAGTGAATGAGTAAAAAGTATTTTATTAACGATTAAAAATTTGAAAAAGATATACGTATATAAGTAAATATATATAGGAAGAGAGTGTGAACTAATAGTAGGAATTGAAAAAGTTATAAGATTTCTCTGGCCCCACATTTGTTCTATTTTATTCTTTATTTCGTTGAAACAAACTATTTCCTTTAGCATCTGCAGCAGTTTGCCAGCACTTTTCCATCCTTGATATTTTTTCTCGTTGACATTTTATTTTTAAAAAATCAGTCTCTTCGTTATTTACTCAGTAAATCAAGAATTCATGTACACAAAAAAATCAAGATTGCTTTGATTACCAAATATTTCCGGGTAAAAGCAAAGTATTTTGTTTGTAAATTAAAACCAAAGCTTTCAGCTTATATGTAGGGTGTTGCCGAATTCGATAGACAAACTCAAAGGGGTGATAGTAGGCAGCATGGGGTCGACAAATCCCCGTAGAACATGGGGTCTCAAACCACGTTTATTTGGGGGTAATTGTGATAATATCAGCCATCGGGAGGACGATGAGTCAGACGAGGAGAGTGACCAAACGAATGTGGGGATTAAAACGCCATGGTAGGGTTGGAGAAACCTGCACGTATGCAAATTCTCCACTTCATCCGGAGTTATTACAATAAGTACCGGACATCGTCGCACCAGAGCGTGTTATTCATGCATAATGGTGCTCCAGCATATTTTTCGATTGCAGTGCATAACAGCCTCCATGCTACATATCCCGGAAGGGATTGGACGCAGTGGACCTCTTGCTTGGCCTCCCCGCTCCTGAGACTTCCCTTGGATTTCTTCTTCTGAGGCCACCTGAAATCACTTGTGTATGAGACGCCGGTAATTACAGTGAAGAATCTCACGTCACTGATCGTCGTCACTTCAGATGAAATCGCCAGTACAAAGGATTTGTTCGAACGCTTCGGACAATCCTTCTTCCATCGCGGCTGTGCTATGACCTACGCAGACGCAACTTCGAACAATTTCTGTGGCAATAACTTGTTGCATTTCTATCGTCGAGCTGGGATGCATTGTTCGTATTGCAAACATGCTTTACGTCTAATAAAATTATTTCTCGCCTCTTATTGCTCCTTTTCTTTCCATTTGATATCACATTCTTCATAACTGTTTTTGCGAATTACTCTGATTAAGGTATCCCACTGCGTTCGGAACCGTGATTTTAAAAATACGCATAAATGGATAATTTTCATGATATTTTGAGTCACTTAGAATAGAATACATATATAAAATTGTTTTAAGGACATTTTGACAAAAAAAATTATTTAAATACAATATTTTGGCAAAACATTTACTTAGAATAACCTTTTTCAAAATGTTCTCCTTTTGTGAAAAATGCTTTTATTATAATAATATTTTGCTTGTATATAGCTGAGACCTCTGTACAGAGGCTCAACTATGATTTTTGAAAAATTCGCATTATTTGCAGAGTTACAACCATTTGAAATAATTAAAGGCGTTTTTTTCTTAAAATTGCTCCCCTCTGTTGTCGTAAGACATGGATAAACCCACTTCTAAGAAATATATTTCAAAAATTCTAGTTGAGCCTCTGTACAGAGGTCTGAGCTATATACAGTCAAAATATTATTATAATAGAAGCATTTTTCACAAAAGGAGAATATTTTGAAAATTGCTCATTCTATGTACATTTTTTACCAAAATATTGTATTTAAATAATTTTTTATTATAACACTATTCTTAAAACAATTTTGTATACATTTCTAATCTAAGCGACACTAAATATCATAAATATTATCCATTTATACGCTTTTGCAAAATCACGTTTCCGAACGTAGTCGGATACCTTAAACGTGGTTTCCGACCCCATGTTCCATGTTTATCTTTCGTCCCCATGCTGCTTACTGAATTTGTCTTCCGAATCCGGCAACATCCAGTATTCGGGAATATATGGGACATAGTTTTCAAATTCATACAGCAATCATGATTCATAAATCTCTGTTGTAAAAAATTTCCACAATAGATACATTGTTAGAGTCTTAATCGTCGTTCTAATGTTTTGCATTACATATCTGAAATTAATCCATGTTATTTTGTGATCCGTTTTACTTTTAGCTTTGCATCTATAATCAAAAGCTGTTATATCGAGGCTAATGGAAGATAAAAAACTCAAACCTTCTTTTGTTTTTATTTCCATCTAGTGTAAAAATAAATTTTAACAAACATTGATTGTTAAATCTCAAAAATATAGATGAGATTCAGATGAGACGCTGTTTTCACTTTCATTTTACTAATACTACACCTTTTTTTTTTGTTTCTGTTGAACTAAATTACTTTTTTAACTAAGGAAATAATATCACTACACTTTTGAAATAGCGAATGGAACAGGAATTTACTTTGCATTGATTAAATTCCCTCAGATGATATTTAGACGTTTAGAGATAGTTTTTTTTCTTTTGAAATTCAAGTATAACTTCGAAGTTTGTGATATGTCTTGAAGACAGATTTATTTTTCATGCATGAATATATTTATTTTATCAGTAAAATTACCTCAATTATAAAATTAATATTGATTTCATTTATTAATATTACTATTTTATGTTATAATAAACTAAATATAACTTAAGTGGGAAATTTTTCTAGTGAAATCAATTTCTATTTTTTCATTACTATTATGCGCTGAAAGTTGTTCTCCCTAATTTGATGAAGTTGTGAAATCACCGATATCTTGACAATACCTGCAAATTTATTTTCCGATTAAAAAAAGGATTCAAAGTTTTTATACATATATTTCATTTAATTTGAAATTTCATTATCTGTGGGCTAATGATGGGTTAAATTTAATACGTACGGGCTTTTTTATAATAATTATAGATTCTCATATTTCAAAAAAATTTAATTAAAATAGTAAGTATATTAGTAATGATTGCGAAAAACCTGTATATAATGCAAAAACAGAACTTCCTTTTCTAATAAAGAATATAATTTTTAGTGCCTAATTTACTAAACTTATTAAAATTTCTGCAAATGAAATTGAACAATTAGAATTATATTTGAAGTATGCTAATGTGTTAAAACTGTTAATAAAATGTGTTTAAAATTCAAACTTTACTACATACTCTTTATTTTACACAAATGCTAAAATTACAAGTATATGTACTACAGTGCTTCTCAAACTTTCAATATTGCCGACCCAATATTGAATCATAATTTTCCTCACACAGACCCCTTCCCACCATTTATTAACAATGCATTAAATTCCATAATACTATGCTTTGACGCTAAAGCTACAAAACGAATTCAACATTTAAGTGCCAATTGCTTATATAAATGCATCACTCAGCCAAAGCACTAATTGCCTCGGACGTATGTATAAGTCTTTCCAAAGTACATCTTTTATGTGCACTGCTATTCGTAAAATTTTTTCGAAGGCTTTGGAATGCAGTAAAAGAACTTTGACAGTGTTTGTGACGGATTTACTTATTTCAGAGGACTTGCTTATTTATATATTCCTTTTCTTCCTCTGCCCCAATGCATCACATTTGCTCCTACAAAGAAAATGGTGGCATTGGAGAGTGAATCGCGTAACTTTATATCGGCAGTATAAAAGGATTAATTATAAACCGTACAAATTATCAAGATATGTGTTAATTTTTGTTTATAATTTTATATACTTATGGGTTCGCTTCTTAAACTTGTTAATTTAGTATGGCTAAAATTATTAAATACATTGTGCAGTACTGATACATTTATAAGTGTTTTATATCAGTGTAAATGTGTATTTTAATTTTATGATGCCAGAATGTATTTTGTTTACGTACTTTCAGTAAACTAATATATTTTTTAAATAATCTTTTGTTTTCGACTTATCAATATGCTCACGCGCTCCTCGAAGAGTTATCACGCACCTCCAGGGGAGGGCATGCCCCACAGTTTAAGAAACGCTGATGTACTACATTAAAAAGTAATTTAGGGGATTTATACCTCCTAATCAACAAAGATTTTCAATTTCCTTATTTTCTTCTTTCACCATATCCTCCCTCATTTCATTTATCCCCCCACATTCCTTTTATATTATTGCAACCAGCTTCAACTCTTGCTCTTCCACCACGCCCAGAACCATTTTTAGCTCCAGCTCTTCCTTTTCTTCCTCCTCCTCCTTCCGCAATGGCTTGTCAAGGTATAGCATCAATATAGAAAACTAGGGTTTTCAGTAAAATACCGGATATTGTTATCTCAAAAATAAAGACAAATTCACTGAACGAATATAGAATTACCCGTATGTATGTCACTTACACAATGTTTAACACTTAAAATACATGATTTGATTATTAATGGTGTCAGAGATGTTACAAGACATTGAAATTTAATGATTGTAAAAAGAAATATTTCCTGAATTGTTATTCCATTAAATCAATGAAGAAAAAATCATCTTCTTTGCTGTTGTACATTCCCCAGAAAATTTATTTTATAAATATATAGTAATTAAATTTCATTTTAAATAACGCAACAGTGCATTATTTTAACATAAACACCTTTTCTTTTAATTGTTAAAAGTTAATCCTTTTGAAGGTATGTACAAAATTGAAATTTTAATTGTAATGAATATTCTCCGAAATCATTTCTTTTTTTTTCCAGATGCATTTTCAGTGCTATATGTATTTTCATTATTATATTGTATGTTATATATTTTTTATTATTATACTGCATGATATATATTTCTTCGTTATTGTATTACTTGTTATATATTTTTTCATTGTTATATTATCTGATGTATACTTTTCATCATTATTTTTTGTATATATTTTTGCTTTATTATGTATATTACTTTCTGTAATTTTTTGCAATATTAATATGTTTTCTCCTTACTCTATAGGAAAAGCCTTCTGAATTTTTAAATAGAAAGATATAAAGTCTTACTTCTATAAGTCTATCAGCTTTTTTATATTATAATATAAAATATTTGTAACACCGGGTTTCCAAGCATAGAAAGAAACATTTTTTGTTCCTTTGTTCATTTCTGAATGTTCCATTCAAATATGTTAATTGCATCGATTATTTATCACCTAGTCAATGCAAATGTTAACAATATGAACTTGAAAGTAAAGTTCATCATTTATAAGTTAGCCCTTAACTGCTTCAGGCGTGATACATGCTTTCTCAAACGGTAGTTAAATGTCTCTGTTTATATATATATATATATGATTGAAAGTAAGTATTATTTGTGTGTGTGTGTGTGTGTGTGTGTGTGTGTGTATGTGTGTGTGTGTGTGTGTTGTGTGTGTGTGTGTGTGTGTGTGTGTGTGTGTGTGTGTGTGTGTGTGTGTGTGTGTGTGTGTGTGTGTGTGTGTGTGTGTGTGTGTGTGTGTGTGTGTGTGTGTGTGTGTGTGTGTGTGTGTGTGTGTGTGTGTGTGTGTGTGTGTGTGTGTGTGTGTGTGTGTGTGTGTGTGTGTGTGTGTGTGTGTGTGTGTGTGTGTGTGTGTGTGTGTGTGTGTCTTTTCGAAATACTTTAACAATACGCGTAACTATTAATAGGAGGAGAAGGGTTAATATTGCATGAAATCTATTTCTAAGATATATGTGGGACACAATTCATAAATTTACATATGCTCTAAATTTAAATTCATTGTTTAATAACAAAACATTCTACAAAACATTTTAAATTTTCGAAAGAAATATTCAATTTTATTTGACTTAAGAATATTAAGATTTATTCAAGGAAAATATTATATCCCGATATTAAAATTTATGCCACATAATTTAGAACTAACCACACGTTAGAATTCACAAGTAGAAAATTCACGTGTATTACACAAAAATTAAAAGAAAACCAAATGTATGTCTTATGATTTATTTTTATTTTACGGTGTTTTTTTCCCTCAAAATACACTATATGTTTGAATACATTTATTCAAAGAAAAAGTACCAAACATTTTTCTGCTAAAGATAATTTATTATTCCATAATAAATGTTATATTTCATTAAAAAAAATTCTGTTAATTTCATCAATCAAGATTCATTATAAAGTGTTCAAATAAAGTGTTTATTAGCGAAACAAGACTATTGTTGTATTAAAATGCTGACCAATGACTACTTCTTAATTGTTTACATTCATTTTCCCCCCTGTCCTCCAGCATCTGCTCCTGCTCCAAAATTGAAACTAGCGTCAGCTCCTGCTCCTGCATCTCCGCCAGCTCCTCCTTTTCCTCCTGCTCCTCCACTTGCTCCTCCTCCGAATCCGAAGCCTACACTGGCTCCAGCATTTCCTCCAGCTCCTGCATTTCCTCCCTGTGGAACGGCTTCAGCGAAAAGAACCAGTGTCACAAATAAAACAGCGAATGTCACCTGAAAAATAAATGTATATTTAAAAATAATTTTGAATTATTGTTTTTATATTCTCATGTAAAAATCTCCATGAATGGATTGTATGTATTATCTGAAATGGATATGTGGAATAATTTCAAAAAAATAATAGTCTAAAAGTGTTTTTATTTGAAATTTTTAAACAGGATTAATTTATTCAGCAATCATGAAAAATTTCTCGTTGATTGAATTTTTATGTACAATTAGTATACATCGAGGATCAATGTCCTCAGACATAAAAAAGGCATAATTTGGAATTAAAAAATGAAAAAGGAGATATCGAAGAATAAATTGTAACAAACTTAAACTCTAGCGGATTTTAGTCTAGATTTCTTAAGAATCTTTTGATAAATTCTGTGCAAAAGAAATTTCTGCTTATCCACGAATATTACCTCAGTAGATAACAGATATTTAGTTTTAAAAGACTTATTCAAACCAAATGTGCCAGTAAATCTACTCATCGTTAAGAAATCTAAGAAATATTGTTGCCCCTCCCCCCTCAGTGTGTTAGGCATGTCTTTCGTGATTAAAAAAAAATCAAAATTTATATTTTTAATGTATTGTGTTTTTAATAAAATAATATATATTAAGAGAATTCCTCTCTCTTTTTTCTCTTATTCTTGAATTTGTGCTCTTTTTTCAGTTAAAATATAATTACAAAACTCGAAAACAGCTAAATTTTTTTTATTATTTGTGGTTTATAAGCAACAACATGTAAAATACAAAAACGCCGGAGAGTGAAACAGAATTTCTTGTATTAAAAAATTCGAAAGATCTTTAGAATTTAATTGTTACTTTTATAACTCTTTTTAAATAAAAATCTCTCTAAAATTATTAGTTTTTAAAATCTTTGACTAATTAAAAACATTAAGCCCAATTATTAAAGCACAACTATCTTAAATCTATGTAAATTTTAAACCAAGAAATGATTTACACTCGAATTAAGTGTTTAGAATAAAAATATGGGAGAAGTTGAAATATTCGATAATATTTTGATTAGAAAAATCAAAGGATAATTTTTCATACATATAGATTGCATCTTTCCATAACTGGAATAATATAAAAACAGTTAAAATGAAAAAAATACACCATGAATTACTTATAAACAGATTTTCAGAGAAGGTCTTACACTGTATACTTAAAAAAGTAAAATATATTACTTTTTATATATATATAATTTTATAAATTTACTTGAGTTAAACTTATACTTTCAATTTACAATAAATCCCAAAATGCAAAAACATTTTTATACGAAAAAAATATTTTAGTAATACAACTCAGATTTCGAAGAAAACTTTTAGTCTAAAAAAAATGAAAGGAATTTATATTACCATGGTTTTCACCCCTGAATGTTCTATAAGTACTGAGAAGATACAAAGAGAATGGGAATATTTTGCAGAGAATATGCTCAACAATTTTCATATGCACCCTTTTTATAGTAAAATTCAGAAGGAAATGTGTCCGTGTTAATTTTTGGTAAAGTAACATTTTTTCGAAAAGGATTGCTATAACAGATGTAAACAGCTTTTTTCCTTTAAAAATTGGAACAAAACATCTGCATGTGAATTTTGTTTTTATTAGCTCGTAAATTATGAAAGGGGCGTTATTTTTTAAAGCCTGATTCAAGATACTGGTGCTACAGACT
Organism: Trichonephila inaurata madagascariensis; assembly: GCA_019973955.1. Lineage (NCBI taxonomy): Eukaryota > Metazoa > Arthropoda > Arachnida > Araneae > Nephilidae > Trichonephila > Trichonephila inaurata. The sequence goes on along the minus strand of BMAV01026290.1, from coordinate 43,290 downwards.
TCCCAAACTTCAAGTTATTGAATAAATTGCATGTTGACTTTTTCCTGTTTTTGTTTTCTGTTGACGATGTATTACCAACCACATTTCATCCTTTGCGTGACAAAAGGGAGAAACCAGCGAACAAAACTAGAAATTATAGGATAAACACACTCGATAAAAATAGTTTGATGAAATATAATTCGTTTACGCCGATTGTGCCTTTTTTAATACTTGAAAATGAAAAATGATTATATTTGTGTATAACTCAGTTATTTTATAGAATAACTAGGTACTTCAAAAAATAACTAGACAAGTCAGTTAGAGTATATAACAAATGAAAAACTTCATACTTTACCTAGTTATTCCATGAAATAACTACGGATAGACCATTAAAGTCAAAAATAAACAATTTCAAAGATATTTTATAAATTAATTAATCATAAATAGCTAAAATCTCTCGAAAAATACATTTTATCCCTTTTGCGGATGAATAATTGATAAATGATAAGGAGAAGCAGAGATCATACAATTTATAATTGCCCATATATTGTTAAAATTAGTTAAACAGAAAGAGGAAAAAAGAATAAGTTGCAAAAATGGATTATTTTTAAATATTATCAACAAAAATACATGCTGGAAGGAAAACTGTTGCTTCATAAAAACATTGGGTAAAGTTTTTAAGACAAAAATGTAACAGAATATTAAATTAAATTTTATGAGATACCTTTTTTTTTACTTATCATTATTTATTAAAGCAAGGGTTGCTGAGATGACACTTAGAACTTCAATGCTTTTTACGTTTAGAAACAAGCATGTGCTTTTTACTATTAAACATTTTTTTTTACACGAACGCTTTTTAAATCCGTCCGCTGTGTGGCTTTGTTGGTTTGTCGCTGACATTCTATACCCAAGGTTGCGGGTTCGACCCCTGTCCAAGTCGATAGAATTTCATGATTCAGAAAATCGACAGCGACCATGTCGTATGATTATAAGGCATGTAAGATATCCCTAGGGGGAGCTCCAGGAAAAATAAAATTCTAGTACAGGTTCACATCGTAAGAGCTCAGGTGCCTCCTTTAGGGAGGAAACTGGGCGTCAAAATTACCTGAGGCGATTGGTATCCACCTATATGATGCCGCACTAAAAAGAGATACCTACTTTCGGTGATGTACTAGATAGATTGATGAACTCTGTTAATAACTGTTCATAATCTGCCACTAGAAATAATAAAAAAAAAACTTTTTAAATCCTTGTCCAATGCTGCAACTTTGAGTTGTTGCAAAAGATAGAAGCGTTGTATCAATACTTGTAACTTCTTTAATGGAAATTAATTCTCGCTGACATGTACTGAAATGATATCTAAAGTACAAGTGTTTTATTTGGGCCCTCTCTAGTTCCTAATCGAAGAACCTTTCCCCAAGCAGTGGAACCGGGTTTAAAGAACTTTAAGGGCCCTATTTCATACTTTAATGATCAGGTAAACCGTTATAGTATAGAATACCTAGTTAAATCGTAGAATTCAATAATTTAATATACTTTAAGGTTATTTTTCATAAAATATCTTTATTTTGATATCAGGGGTTTTCACACTTTAACGGTAAATATTTACTAAGCTTTTTGTAATTAAAAAAATGATTTAGAATTTTAAAATTTTCAAAACTCAGAAAAACTCGGGAAATTTTCTTGAGGCATGGCCCAAACCAAACTGTTTGCGTTTTTTTTTTTTGGGAGAGATACCTATTTGAAACTTTTGATGAGACATTTAATTTATTTAACATATACTTTTTTTTTAAAAAACTCTTGCTTTTTTTAGATATTAGAAGACTTGAACAAATTCCCATTTTTAGTCCTTTCATCCAGTCTTCAAAATACAAACCTCTGTCTTTTTGTTTATTTTTGGGGAGAAATTTTAGTAAATAACGAAAAAGGTGTCAAACATGCTTGTCAAATCTTTTGTAAGAATACAAGAATATTATTTATTATTTCATCTACAACAATCCATAAAAGGAAAAATACATCAATAAACAGTCATAAATATTAAAAATTGTCATAAATTTCTAAATATTTAAGTACTTTTCTTTTTTCATATAAAAAAAAGGTGATTGAAATAATTTTTAAAAAAAGTATTTTTAGAAATTTTGCCTTTTTTGGGTTTAAAAAGGATTATAATACATCTAACGATTCTAATGAATCAAGTTTTTTTTTCGAATTCTTAAATTTAATTTTTAAAAAATGGTGTTTTTTTAAAAATATTTATCAGATTTAAATATAATAAAGAACATTTAGGACTGTGGTGACTTCGAAAAAAAAGTCAAAATTTAGTATTTTTCTAAGGAATTTGTGTTTTTTTTCCCTTTAAAATTTCTATTTTTCTCATGAATTCAGGGAAAAAAAAATAATATGAAGATTGATAAGTTTTCTATATTCTCGAAAAACATTGATTCATATATCCTTTTTACCCCAAACATCCGTTAATGATATTTGATCTTAAATACTTAATATAATGATATCTTAATATCTTTGATGTATAATCAACTATGTTGTTTTTTAGGTTTTTTAAGAAAAACCTTTTTTTAAGGTTCCGCACCAAATCGGGCTGCCATAGCCAGTGGTTAAAGGGAAAAAGGGGCCATGGGGGCATGTCTTTTCGGCCCCTCGACTAAAGACCCGCCTGAGGGGAGCGATGCACGTTAAATCTGTTGACGCTCGAACGTCCTCCCATTGGTGTGGGGTTTGGAGGGATGCCGGCTTATGTGTTGTCCTCGTTTTTGACCATGGTTCAAAAAATTTCATGTCCCAAAATAAATTTAGCCCCCAAAAGTGCGACGTTAATGTTCCCTCACTCACCCTAAAATCATGATTTTTTAAGGAATTGAGAAAAAATTTTTAAATTATTTTTATAGGTCATCGTATTAACTATAAAAATATCACATTTTTTATTTTCTATTCAATAGAACAAAAACTACAAGTGTTTTAGAAAAAAGCGGGTCCAATAACTTTACATAATAAGTAAAATTTTTAAAAATGCTTTTTTACTCGAAATATTTTTTTACGAAACCTTTCAAATAGGACGCGATGGCCCCAAAAAGTTTTTAAAATAATTTGCTGAAATTTTTTTGTTATGTTTTGTTTTAAACAGTAAAGTGTTTTAACCTGCAGATTTATCAATCACTGTTTTTTCACTGCAGAATATGATCATTTTTTTAAAACAATTTTTATATAATAACTAATATAAAATCCTCTAGTTCTTTAAAAAATTAAAATATCTTTTATCGTGAAGGTCATTTTAAAAAAGTAAGAAAAAAATAGTAAAAATTTAAAATTAAGAATATGTTCATTTACTATTTGCACTGATTTTTTGTAATTGTTTGTCCTTTTTTCCCGTTTTCCCCTAATTTTTTGTAATAATAATTTATCTTTCTCTTAATTTTTTGCCTTATTTTCTTTAAAAAGTACCCAAATAAATCTAAAAAACCCCAAAAATCTCCATATTACCATTTTTTTTTTTAAAAAGGGGGGTTGAAATAGTCGGATACCTTAAAAATTTAATTCAAATAACAGTAAAAAAACATTAAAAAATATTGATTGGTAAATCTTTACAGATATATAGATGGTTTATGGGTTTCCCAAAGCGGAGTTTTGTGTGTGTATTTTTCTTTCTTTTACTGTATATTCTTTTGCTTAACATCACAAGTAATCTATTTTATTTTATTTTTCTTTAAATGCTGAAATATACCTATGGAAGTGAAGCTCAGTTTGTCTTCATTAAATTTCCTCAGATGATAATCAGCATGTTTAGAGAGATTTTTTTTGGGAGCCCAAGTCTTATTCCATTGTTTACAGAATACATTTAAAAAAAGGATAATTTTTATATGCGCTGCTTTTTTTTCTGCAATAAAACTACCGCAAATATAATAATTTACAGTACAGGAACTAAGATTATTATTTTATGTATAATGTAATAAATTAAATATATTACTTAAAAAAATATTTAGAGTGAGAGAAATAAATTTCCCCTTTTTCCAAATTATCTTATTTTTTAAAAGTGATATTTTCTCAACAGATGTAATTGACAAACTACTGAAGCTAGTGTCAGAATATAAATATTTATTTTCATAAATAAAAAAGAATGTGCAGTGAATCTTTGTGTATTTTCTTATTTAATTTGAAATTTATATAGCTATATGTTAAAAATTTAGGTTCATTTCATACATGTTTATTAGTTACAGACTCTTAAAAGTAGACAGATTAGAGCATACGTTATCAAATACTGTACAAACAATAACCGAAACAGATAAATGTGATTTACAATCGAAAACCGGCTGATCGATTTTCCCTTTTATGACATGAGTAATGATAGTTTATGGTTAGGCCCAGGCTTAAAGTGAGGAAGGTCATCACATGTAGCCAGGTGACATATCGTCCGAAATTTTGAGTGTTTAGGAGAATACAACCAGATTTAATATTTGACCGTTTTAATTATTCAAATTAAGATATAATTAAGATTAAGTAGCTAACGAAACGGGCCCAGGCTCATTTAACCCATGCCTTAAGACGACCCTCTGTTTCATCTTATTTTTAAAAAGTTATATTTTCACAAATTTGATGCAATTGTAAAGTTACTGAAGTTGTGCTAGAAAATAAATATTCCCAAAACACTTTATTTTTTATTAAAATTGAATCTTTTGAATGTACGTAAAAAATTGAAATTTTACTTCTAATGAATATTCACCAAAATCATTTCTTCTTTTTCAAATGCATTTAAATTTATGTATTTTTTCATTTTATGTTTACATTTTTTCTTATTGTATTGTATTTGTACATTTTTTCATTATTACTTACATGTTGTATATTTTTTCATTATTTTACTTGGGATATATATTTTTGCATTATTATGTATATTACTTTTTGAAAGTTTAATATTGATATGTTTTCTTCTTACTTAATAAAGAAAAGTTTTCCCAAATTTTTTAAATAATAAGATATAAAGCATTACTTATGTAAGTCTATTAGCTTTCTTATATTTTAATCTAAAATATTTGTAATATTGTGTTTCCATGTTTATCAAATCAGTAATTTATCTATTTTCTTCCCCAAATGCTTATTCTGTCCAAACGTCCTGTTCTACGTATGTACTAGAATGGAAAAAAACGTATCTTGTTCTTCATTTCTGAATGTGTTCATTCAAGCTTGTTAATTGTTATTGATGAATTAACACCTAGTCGATGATACTAATTAACAATGTAAACTTGAAAAAAAGAACTTTATTTCATTTCGAAGTTAACCCCTTAACGGCCTCCGGCTTATATACATGTTTCGGTCAGCCAAGGCATTAACAGCCCTTGGCGTATATATATGTCCACGTTTCTTTTTAAAAAATGTTAAAGGGTTAATATAATATGAAATCTATTTTTAAGATATTTTTGCAAGTACTTTAAATTTAACACCATCGTTTAAAAACAAGTAATTCTGCAAAATATTTGAAATTTTTGAAAGAAATATTTAATTTTATTTCACTTGAGAATACTAAGGTTAATTCAAGGAACATATTACATCGTCATTTTAAAATACTATTCCGCATAATTTGAAAACCAGCCATATGTTTGAGTTCAAGAAAATTCACTTCCATTACACAAAAGTTATAAGAAAACCAAATATATACCTTATAATTTATTTTTTTACAGTATTTTTCCTTCAAATTACTGTATAAGTCTGAATAGATTCATTCACACAGGATGTATTAAACATTTTTCTGCTAAACATAACTTATTGTTCCATAATTTGTTATGTTACATTTCTATGAAATCATGTGTAAATTTGATAAGAATTAAAGATTCGTTATAAATAGTTTAAATAAAGAAAGTTTATTTTCGAAATAAGTCTATAGCTACATTGAAATGGTAATCAATGACAATGCCAATTATTTATATTCATTTTCCTCCAGCTCCTGCTCCTGCTCCAGCATCTGCTCCTGCTCCTGCTCCTGCTCCAGCATCTGCTCCTGCTCCAAAATTGAAACCAGCATCAACTCCTGCACCTGCATCTCCACCAGCTCCTCCTTCTCCTCCTGCTTCTCCACTTGCTCCTCCTCCAAATCCGAAGCCTGCACTGGCTCCGGCATTTCCTCCAGCTCCTGCATCTCCTCCCTGCGGAACGGCTTCAGCGAAAAGAACCAGAGTCACCAATAAAACAGCGAATATCACCTGAAGAATAAAAGGATATTTAAAAAAAATTTTGAATTATTGTTTGTATTTTTATATGGACAATAAGTTGATTTTATGCGTTATCTGAAATGGATATGGGTGTAACGAGTATTTTTCCAAACCTCCTATTAATCTTCTCGGGAAAAAACTGTTTCTTTAAATATTATTCTATTGAAAACTTTCTCCCGAAGAAGATGCGACATATGTAAATCAAGGCTTATATTTAAGCATTAGCTTTTAGGTTCGAAAGAAGGAGAAGTTAGGAGCTACATGATTCAGGTTAGTGATTAGCATAAAATAATACAAAGCTATTTGAGAGTGACTAGTGATTAATTACTTAATATTTAAAATTGTTAATTGACGATTTGGTCAATTGGATATTTAAACTGAAATAGTGTCGGCTTAATGTAGATAAGCTATGAACAGAATTTCGATTATTTGGAGCTTGAATTGCCAAGATGTTCCAAGAGTAAGGGGTTCAATTCTTAATTAAATATTTATTATCTCGGCTACCTAGCTTTGCTTCAATACTTATGGGTATATATTCTAACTTGGGTCGTTGACATTTGTTAGGTTGTTGAGATTTGTTAATAAATTATATTGTTTTGATTATGGCTGATCTTCATTCTAACTGACGGATGTGACAGTTCATCTATCACATGGGGAATAATTTTAGAAAAATAATCTAAAAATATTTTCATAGGGAATTGTGTAAAAAGGATTAAGGTATTATGTAATCGTGAAAATTTCTTATTAACTGAATTTTTTTGCCCTTTATTTACTTTGAGGATCAATGCTTTGACATAAAAAGGCATTTTTAATTTAAAAAGAAAAGGGGATATCTAAATTAAATTTTAATGAAACCCCGAGGATTTTTTGTCAGATTTTTAAGAATCTTTTAATAGATTTTGTGCTAAAAATTTCTCCAACCACGAATATTACCTCGTGGATAATAGAATTTAGTTTTAAAAAACTTATTAAAAAAAATTTCCGTAAATCTACTCATCTTTTAGAATTCCCAAAAATGCTGTCCCCCCCCCCTTGTGTGTTAGGCCCCTATTTCGTGATTAAAAAAAATATCAAATTTATATTTTTTAAAGCGTATTTTTAATAAAATGGTAAATATTAAAGAAAATTCCTTTCTTTTCTTTTAAAATTCTTGAAATTTGGGGCTTTTTTCCCCCCATTAAAATTAAATTAAAAATTTAAAGCCTTTAATTTTTAAAAAAATTTGTTTTTTTAAAACCCCAACCCCTTAACCTTAAAAACCCAAAAACGCCCGGAGGATTTTAAACCCGGAATTTTTCTTTGGAAATTAAAAAATTTCCCCAAAAAAGATTTTTAGAATTTTAATTGTTAAAACTTTTTATAAACCTTTTTAAAAATTAAAAATCTCTCAAAAAATTTATTGTTTTTTCTTTTGGTAAAAAAAACTTTTTGGCCCAAAAATTAATTAAAGCAAGGGCTTTTAAAAAAAAATTAAAAAGAAAATGGATTTTACACCAAAAAATTAAGGGGGGTGTTTAAAGAATAAAAATAGGGAATTTTAAAAAAATTCCCCAAAATTAATATTTTTTATTGAAAAATAAAGGATTTTTTTCCCAAATAAAAAATAGTTTAAAATTTTTTCCCCAAAAATTGGAAAATTTTTAAAAAAGGGGTTAAAAATAAAAAAAACACCCAAAATTTACATAAACCAATTTTTTAAAAGGGTCAAAAACGGGAAATTAAAAAGGGGTAAAAAAAAAAATTATTTTTAAAATATAAAATAAAAATTTCGAGAAAAAAATTTAATTTAAAAAAAATTAAAAAATTTTACCAAAATGACAAAATTTTTAAAAAGGGGAAAAAAAATTTTGAGTAAAAACAATCGGGGTTTAAAAGGGAGTTTAAATTTTTTAAAGTCAATAAAAGGGGGAAAGGGAAAAAATTTAATTTTTTTCCCCAATAGGGTTTTCACCTGAAATTTACATAATATTAAAAAAACAAAAAAGGGGGAAGGGAGAAAAATTTTTTAAGGAAGAATATTAAAAATTTTTTTTCCCCTTTAAAAAATTTAAAAAAAAATGGGTCCGGTTTTAATTTTTGGTAAAGGGGTAAATTTTTAAAAAAAAGGGGATTGAAAATTAAAAATTAAACATTTTTTTCCCTTTTAAAGTTGGAACAAAAATTTGAATTAAATTTTGGGTTTTAAAAAAGCCCCGTAAATTTTTATAAAAGGGGGGTTAAAATTTTAAAAACCTAATTAAGAAAATGGAAAAATAAAAAAATTCCCAAATTAAAGTTTTTGAATTAAACAGGGTTTCCCTTTTCCCCCGGGGGTTTTTGGGTTTTTTTGCCATTTTTAAAAATTTTCATTCGCGCTTAAAAGGGGAAAAGAAAAACCCCAAAAACAAAAGAAATTTGGGAAAACCCCAAAAAACTGGGTTAAAAATAGTTTGGGTGAAATTAAATTTTGGTTTTACGCCGAATTTGGGAAATCCCTTTTTAAAAACTTAAAATGAAAAATGAAAATTTTGAAACTCATTTAATTTTTATAAAAATTAGGTTTTTATTTCCCCAAAAAATTTTTTAGACAATAGTTTAAGAAGTTAAAAAAAAAATAAAAACCCTTCCATTTTAAAACCTTATTAATTTCCAATGAAAAAATACGGTTTTAACCCATTAAATCAAAATAAACTTTAAGATATTTTTAAAAATTTTAAAATTTTAAAATCTAAATTTAACCAAAAAAATCTCTCGAAAAATAATTTTTTTTATCCTTTTTCGGAGGGAATAATTTAAAATTTAATAAGGAAAACCCAATTTTATACCAATTTTTAATTGGAAAAATTTTTAAAATTTGTTAAAAAAGAAAGAGGAAAAAAAGAATAATTTGCAAAAGGGTTTTTTTAAATTTATTATCAAAAAAAATAATACTTGGGAAAAGGAAAAATTTGTTGCTTTCATAAAAAAAAGGAAAAAAGGGATTTTTTGGGCAAAAAATTTATTAAATTTTAAAATTTTGTAGGGAAATTTTTTAAATTTCAAAATTTAAAAACAAAGGGGGTTTAAAGAATTTAAAACTGTCTTTTAAAACGGGGGAAAACAAACAGCTTTTATTTTAAAATTTTTACAAAGTTTTTTAAAAACCCCCTGTGGCCCGTTTTTAAAAGTTTGTGAAAAATTTTAAAACCCCAAAATTTGGGGTTTGACCCTGAAGTTAGAATTTAAAAATAAATTAGGAAAATGGGGAAAAAAAACCTTTAACGAAATTAAAAATTTTTAAAAAAATGTAAAAAAAAATATCCGGGGGGCCGGGAAAAATAAAATTTAGTACTTAAAAAGTAACCAAAGGTTTTGGTCCTTTAGGGAAAAAAAACTGGGGTAAAATTACCAAAAAGGGGGATTGGGAAACCAAACCTAAAAAAATAAAAAGGGCCCATAAAAAAAACCATTTTGGTGTTTACCCCTAGATGGGAATTGAAAAAAAAATTGGTTAAATAAACCGGTTCATAACCCGGGGGGCCAAAAAAAGAAATAAAAAAAATTTTAAATTTGAAAAATGCTCAACTTTTAGGTTGAAAAAAAAGGGGAAGGAATAAAATTTTGAATTCCCTTTAAAAATTTTTAATTCTGGCCTGACAGAACGAAAGAACCAAAGAAAAAAATTTGGGCCAAAGGCCCACAATGAAGAAACCTTTTTCCAAAAAGGAAACCATTTCAAAAAAGGAATTTTAAAGGGTTTTAATACAATATCGGTTAACCGTTTATTAATGAATATAAAAATCGGTTGTTTTTTAAATTTTTTAATTTAACTTTAAGTTTTTTCAAAAAAATCTGGGGTTGAAAATTATAACCTTTAAAACATTTTAAAGGTTTTCTTTTAATTTTTAACTTTTTATTTTTAAAAATTTTTTTAAAAAAATTTTGGGGTTTAAATTTTTTCCCGAAATTTCAGAGAAAAACCCCGGAAATTTTTTAAATGGAAAAAATGTTTGAAATTGTTTTTTTTTTTTGGGGAGTTCCCTATTTGAAACGGGTTTGGGAAAGGGATGGCCAACAAAAATTAAAAATTTAACCTTTTATTTTTTTGTTTTAAATAAAAAATTTTTGGGTTTTTTTAAAAATAAATTATGAAAATTGAAAATTAGGGAAAAGTTTTTCACCCAGTTTAAAATTTCAAACACCCTGTTTTTTTGGTTTAATTTAAAATTTTTTATTTTGAAAAAGGAAAAAGGGTTCCAGCCCTTTGCTTTTTAAATTTGGGCTGGAAAAAAGAATTTATTTTAATTAAAAATTTTAAAAACAAAATTAAAGGAAAAATACAAAAATTAAACAGAAAAATTTTTAAAATTTTGGTATTAAATTTTTAAAATTTTATTTAATTTTAAATTTTGTTTTTAAAATTCAAGGTGATTGAAAAAAAAATTTTTAAGAAAAATTTTTTTAAAATTTTTGTTAAAATTGGGGGAAATTAAAATTGGGAAAAAATTAAAAATTAAAAATTTAAGAAAAAAAATTTGAAAAAATTAAATTTTAAAAAAATTTTTGGAAATTTTAAAAAAAAATTTTTAAAAAAATTTTTTAAAAAAAAAATAAAGTAGATTTAAATTTATAAAATTAAAATAAAATTTTAAAGGATTTAAATTAAAAAAAACCCTCAAAATTTAATTTTTTTTTAAAAGGAATTTAAAATAATTTTTTCCTTAATTTTTCCTTTATTTTTTTTTTCGGGAATTGGGAAAAGGGTCTTTAATTAAAATTTAATTTTTCTTTTAAGGGAAGATTTTTCAAAACCTTTTCCCCCCCAATCCGAAAAAAAATTTAAATTTAAAAATTACTTAAAAAGGGGAAATTTTAATAAGGATGATAATAAACTAGGGTTTGAGTTGGGTATTTGGAAAAAATTTTTTTGGGTTAAAAGGCCACAAACTTAGGGTGAAACTTGGGCCCGGGGTTTAAGGGAATAAGGGAATTTGGCGGCATTTCGGACAAAAACCCAGTAAACTAAAAAAACCCCTGGAAAGGGCCGGGAAATAAAAAGGTTAAATTGTTAAGTAAACCCCCCCCAATTTTTAGTTTGGGAAAAGGGATCCCTTTTTGGGGTTGCCCTGACTTAAATGGTTAAAAATTCATTTTGTCCCAAAAAAACCCCTAAAATTAGAAAGTAAAATTTCCCCTTTAATTTTTTAAAAATTACCCTAAAATTTTGATTTTTTAAAGGAATTGGGAAAAAATTTTAAGGGAATTTTTATGGTTAAATCGTATTAATTTTTAAAAATACCACATTTTATTTTCTAAAATAGAACAAAAACTACAAGTGTTTTAGAAAAAGCAGATGCAATAACTTTACATAAAAAGTAAATTTTTAAAATGCTTTTTTACTCGAAATTTTTTTTTACAAAAACCCGCTAAAAGAGGAGGGGCTTTTTGCCCCAAAATTTTTTAAAAAAAATTTTGGGCTGAAATTTTTTTGGTGTATTTTTTGGGTAAAACCAGTAAAGTTTTTTAAACCCTTTCAGTTTTATCAATCCCCGTTTTTCCCCTGCAGAATATAATAAATTTTTTAAAAAAATTTTTTATATAATAACTAAAAAAAAAACCCTTTGGTTTTTTAAAAAAATTAAAAATATTTTTACCCAAAAAGGGAAATTTTAAAAAGTAAGAAAATAATACTAAAAAATTTAAAAAAATTTAAGAATATGTTCATTTACTATTTGCACGATGTTTTGAATTGTTTGTCCTTTTTTCCCCGTTTTCTCTAATTTTAGAAATAATAATTTATTTTTCCCTTTTTAAATTTTTTAGCCTTATTTTCTTAAAATGTACTAAATAAATCAAAAAACCACGGTTTTCCATATTACCTTTTTTTTTAAAAAGGGGGTTCGAAGTAGTCGGTTTCCCTTTAAAAATTTTAAATTTCAAATAACAGAAAAGAAACATTAAAAAATATTGATTGGTAAATCTTTACAGATATATAGATGGTTTATGGGTTTCCCAAACGAGGAATTTACTGTGTGTGTATTTTTCTTTTCTTTTACTGTAAAAATTCTTTTGCTTAACATCACAAGTAATCTATTTTATTTTATTTTTCTTTAAATGCTGAAATAAAACCTATGGAAGTAAGCCCCAGTTTGTCTTCATTAAATTTCCTCAGATGATAATAAAGCATGTTTAGAGAGAATTTTCTTTTTGGGAGCCCAAGTCTTTTTCCCATTTTTACAGAATACTTTTAAAAAAAGGAAAATTTTTTAATATGCGCTGTTTTTTTTTTCTGCAAAAAACCCCCAAAAATATAATAATTTAAATAAAAATTAAGATTATTATTTTATGTATAATGAATAAATTAAATATTTTCCTTTAAAAAAAAATTTAAATGGGGAAGAAAAAAAAAATTTCACCTTTTTTCTTATTATCTTATTTTTTAAAAAGTGATATTTTCTCAACGATGTAATTGACAAACTTTTGAAGCTTGTCAGAATATAAATATTTTTTTTCATAAAAAAAAAGGAATGTGCAGTGAATTTTTTGTGTATTTTCTTATTTAATTTGAAATTTATATAGCTATATGTTAATAAAAAAGGTTCATTTCATAATGTTTATTGGTTACAGATTTCTTAAAAGTAGACAAAATTAAGCATACGTTATCAAATACTGTAAAAAAAAACAATAACTGAAACAGATAAATGTGATGGCTTAAAAATCGAAAACCGGCTGACGATTTTGCCTTTTGACCATGAGTAATGATGGTTTATGGTTAGGCCCGGGTTTAAAGGGGTGGAGGAAGGTCATCACATGTAGCCAGGTGCCCCAATCGTCCGGTTTTTAGGTTTTAGGAGAATACAACCAGATTTAATTTTTTGACCGTTTTTATTCCCAAATTAAGATAAAATTTAAAGGTTAAGTAGTAAAAAGAAAGGGGCCCAGGCTCATTTAGCCCATGCCAAGACGCCCCTTGTTTCATTTATTTTTTAAAAGTTATTTTTTCCAAAAAATTTGATGAAATTTTAAAGTTACTGAAGTTGTGCTGAAAATAAATTTTTTTCCCAAAAACTTTTTTTTTTAAAATTTTAAAAATTGAATTTTTTTAAAGTACGTAAAAAATTAAAATTTTTTACTTCTAATGAATATTCCCCAAAATCATTTTCTTTTTTTTCAAATGCTTTTAAAAATTTATGTATTTTTTTCCATTTTTTTTTACTTTTTTTTTTTTTCTTATTGTATTGTATTTGTACTTTTTTTTCATTATTACTTACATGTTGAAATTTTTTTTCATTTTTTTTTAAACTTGATATATTTTTTTGCATTATTATGTATATTATTTTTTGAAAGTTTTGGGAATTTTGGGATATTTTTTTCTTCTTACTTAATAAAAAAAGTTTTCCCAAAAATTTTTTAAATAATAAGATATAAAGATTACTTATGTAAGCCCTATTAGCTTTCTTATTTTTTAATCTAAAATATTTGTAATAGTGTTTCCATGTTTATCAAATCAGAAATTTATTATTTTCTTCCCCAAATCTTATTCTGTCCAAACTTTCCTGTTCAAATTTTATGTACTAGAAGGGAAAAAAAAAAAGTATCTTGTTCTTCATTTCTGAATGTGTTCATTCAAAGCTTGTTAATTGTTATTGATGAAAAACACCTAGTCGATGAACAAATTTAAACCCAATGTAAACTTAAAAAAAAAGAATTTTTATTTCATTTCGAATTAAACCCCCTTAACGGCCCCCGGGCTTATATACATTTTTCCGGTCACCCAAAGGCATTAACACCCCTTGGCGTATATATTTTTCCACGTTTTTTTTTAAAAAAAAATGTTGGGTTAATATAATATGAAATCTATTTTTAAGATATTTTTGCAAGTACTTTAAATTTAAACCATCTTTTTAAAAACAAGTAATTTGAAAAAATATTTAAAATTTTTTTGAAAGAAATTTTTAATTTTATTTCATTTGGGAGAATACAAAATTTAAATTTAAAAGGAACATATTACACGTCATTTTAAAATACTATTCCGCATAATTTAAAAACCCACCCAATATGTTTGAGTTCAAGAAAATTCACTTCCATTACACAAAATTTAAATAAAAAAAAACCAAATATATCCCTTAAAATAATTTTTTTTTTTAAAAGTATTTTTCCTTAAAATTTTACTGTAAAAGGGTCTGAAAAATTCATTCAAAAGGAAAGTATTAAACATTTTTCGCTAAACATAATTTATTGTTCCAAAAATTTTTTTATTTACATTTCTTTTGAAATCATTGTAAAATTTGATAAGAATTAAAGATTCGTTATAAAAAGTTTAAATAAAAAAATTTATTTTTTTGAAATAAGTCCCATAGCTAATTGAAATGGTAATCAAGACAATGCCAATTATTTATATTCATTTTCCTCCAGCTCCTGCCCCCTAGCATTTTTGCTCCCTTGCTCCAAAATTGGGGAAAACCCGCGTAAACTCCTGCACCTGCATCTCCACCAGCTCCTCCTTCTCCTCCTGCTTCCCCCCACTTGCTCCTCCCCCCAAAACCAAGCCTCACCCCGGCTCCCGGATTTCCCCCAGCCCCCTGCATTTTTCCCCGGGAAAAGGCTTTTTTCGAAAAAAAACCAGGTCACCAAAAAAAACAGCAATTCACCTGAAAAAAAAGGATATTTAAAAAATTTTGAATTATTGTTTTTATTTTTTAAAGGCAAAAATTTAAAATTTTAAAAGGTTACCCGAAATAAAAATGGGTTTAAAAAAAAAAGTTTTTTTTTTTTAAATTTTCCAAATTAAATTTTTTTTCTCAAAAAATGTTTCTTTTAAAAAATTTTTATTTAAAATTTTTCTTCCCAAGGGAAATGCCCCACATAAAAAAGGGATAATTTGGGTAATTTAAAAAAGAAAAAGGGAAGAAGTTAAGGAACGCTTTAAATTTAGGTTTTTTTTTTTAGATTTTTAAAATTTTTAAAAACAAAAAAATTTTGAAGAAATTTTTCCCAGTGGGTTAAAATTTTTTAATTTTTAAAAAATTTTAAAAACAAATTTTGGTTTTATATATTTAAACTGAAATGTGTTCCCCCTTTGTGTGTTTTGAACGTTTTTGTTATTTAAAAATTCCCAAATTTAAATTTTTAAAGGGGAAATTTTAATAAAATTTATTAAAACCCCCACCTTTTTCTTCAATTAAAAAAAAATTAAAAATTTTAACTTTCCGTTTTTAAAAAATTTTTTAGGTTGGTTTAAAAAATTTTTTTTTAAAAATTTATTTTTTTGAATGGTGTTTAAAATTTAACCCCAAATTACACCTTTAAATAAAAATTTTTAAAAAAATTTTTCTAAAAATTTTTAAAATTTTTAAAAATTAAGGTTAAATTTTTAAAAGGAAAATTTTCTTAAAAAACTGAAAATTTTTTCCAAAAAAATTTTTTTCTTGAAATAAAGAGAAAAAAAAGTGGAAAAGAATATTTAAGAAAAAATCCCAAATTTGGGTTTTTAAAAGGTTTTTTCCCCCAAACCCAAAAATAAATTTTGGTTTTGTGGAAAACTTTCCAAAAAAAACCCCCCCCGAACATTAAAAAAAAAAAAACAAAAAAAAAAAAAAAAATTTTTTTTTAAAAATTAAAATTTTGTTTTAAAAACCCTGAAAAAAATTCCCTTTTTTTTAAAAAAATTTTTCCAAAAAGAAATGTTCCTTTTTCACCTTTTTTTCCCTTAAAAAAGTTTTAAAACTAATTAAAAAAAAGCTTTTTTTCAAATTTTTAAATTTAAAAAAAACTTTTCTTTTTTTTTAAGTTAAGGGTTTTTTTTGGTTTTTTAAAAAACCCAAAAAGTGAATTTTTTTAAAAATTTCCAAAAAATCAAAAAATTTTTTTCTTTTTTTAAAAATTGATTTCCCTTTTAAAAAAAATTTTTTTTTTTTCTTAAAAAATTTTTACAGGGGGAAAAACGGAACTTTTTTAAAAAATTGGGGGAGTTTTTAAACCTTTTTTAAAGAAAAAAAAAAACCAAAGGGTGTTTTTTTGAAGAAAAAAAAACCCAAAGCCTTGTTTTTTTTAGCCCCTAAATTTACCTTTTTCCATTCTTTTTAATTTGGACCTTAAAATTTTAAAAGACTTTTTTTCTTTCCAAAAACTTTTTGTTTTTTTTCAAACCCTTTTTTCCCTTTCCATCCAAATTTTCACACCCCAAGGGGGAATTTTTTAAAATTGACCCGGGGAATTTTAAAAAAAATTCCAAAAATTTTTAAAAAAGGTAAAAAACTTTAAAACATAAAGCATAAAAGCAACAAAAATTTTTAAAAGGTTTTTTTTTAAACTTTATTTAAAAATTTTTTTCCCCGAAAAAAAAAATTGGCAATATTTCCTATTTTATTTTTAAAACAAAAAATATAACAAAAAAACCCATGAAATTCGAAAAATTTTTTTTAGAGGTCTACCAAAAAACCCCCTTTTTGATTTTTCCCAAATTAGTTTAAATTCATTTTATGCTTTTTTGGTTTTTGCATTAAAAAAGCCGTTGATTATTTTTTTTTTCACTAAGCCAACAGCCGGAAAAAGTGAAGGAAATGAGCTCCATTTTTTTGAGGCGGATGTGTTCAAGGAACGCTACAACTCACGTTTCTTGCATAAATTTTCAAATATTTAATACAACTCTTAAGATACATATAAGTAAAAGGAAAAAAACAAAAAGTTCTATCATTTTACTAGTCCTCAAAAAAAAAATTTCCCAAAAAAAAAAAAAAGGCCATCACATGGGGGAACCCTCTTTAAATTTTTTTTTTAGATTCATAAAAACAGAACAAAAAAAGCCAACATTTTTTTTAGATAAAATATTTTTTAAATAATACAATTTAGATTTTAGAAGATATTTTTTTTAGTTTAAAAAAGAAAAAATTTTTACCATGGTTTTTATCCTCAAATTTTCCCATAAATTTCTGAGAAGATACAAAAAAATGGGGAAATTTTTTTGCAGAGAATATGCTCCCAACAAATTTTTTTGTAAAATTCACAAAGGGAAATTTTCTTTTTTTAATGTAAATTTTTTTTTTTGAAAAGGTTGCTATAACAATGTAAAAAAAACTTTTTCCCCCAAAAAATTTTAACAAAACATCTGCATTGGAATTTTTTTTTTTAGCTTGTAAATTTTGAAAGGGGCGGTTTTTTTTGAGCCTGATTCAAGAAATAATAAAAAGACTGCTCAAACTTCCCAAATTTTGAATAAATTGCATGTTGAAACTTTTCCTGTTTTTGTTTTTTGTTGACGTGTATTACCACCCACATTTCAAACCTTTGCGTGATAGAAGGGAGAAACCAAATTAGAAATTATAGGGGAAACACACACGATAAAAATATTTTGATGAAATATAATTCGCTTACGCCGAATGCGACAAATATAAATTGTGAATTTTTTAAAAATACTGAACATTTAATTTTTTTTTTTTAAAAATTTAAAACCCCAAATACGTGTAGAAATTAATTTAATAAAACCCTTAAAAGGGGCATTTTAATTTTTACTCTTATCTTTTTTTCTTCGGTTTTATTTCCTTTTTTCCTTAAAAATTATTGCATTTTTTAATCCGAAAATGGAAAAAAGTTTATTTTTTATAGTCCCCCTTAAAAAGTCATTTTATAGGAAAAAAATGGGGAAATTTTAGAAAATAACTAGTCCAAAATCATTTAAAATTTTATAATAGATGAAAAAACCCTACTTTTCCCCAGTTATTCCCCCAAAAAAATACGGATAGACCGTTAAAGTCAAAAAAAAACAATTTCCCAAAAAATTTTATAAATTAATTAATCATAAATAGAAAATCTCTCGAAAAAAAACATTTTATCCCTTTTTCGGATGAATAAATTAAAAAAGAGAAGCAGAGATGATTAAAATTTTTTATTGCTCATATTTATAAAATTAGTTAAGCAAAAAATGGAAAAAAAAATGTTGCAAAAAAAGATTATTTTTAAATATTATCAACAAAAAAAACATTGGGGAAAAAAAAGTTGTTTCCCTAAAAAAATTGGGTAAACTTTTTTAAAAATTAAATGTAAGGGAAAATTTAAATTTTTAAAAAATTTGAGATACCTTTTTTTTTTACTTTCATTATTTATTAAAGCAAGGTTGCTGCGATGACACTTTTGGGGCTCAGTTATATTAATTTTTTTGAAACAAGCATGTTTTTTTCTACTAAAAATTTTTTACCCGAACACTTTTTTTAAAACTTTTTTTTTACCGTAACTTTGAGTTGTTCAACAAATAAAAAGGGTTTGGGCAATATTTTTCAATGGGTTTAAAATTCCCTTTGACATGCCCCTGAACTGGGTATCCCAAGGGACAATTGTTTTTTTTTCCAAACTCTTTGTTTTTAATTGGGAAAAATTTCCCTTTCCCCAAAACAGCTGGAACCCGGGGCAAAAGGTTTCGAATGGTATTTCCTACTTTTAAAGATCAAGTAATCGTTTTTTCTTATATAGAATACCTTGTTTAAACCCTAAAAATTCAATAATTTAATATACTTTTTTTCCGCTTGTCTGGTTATTTCATGGTCCTTTAATTCTTTGAAAAAAAAGGGGTTTTCACCCCTTGAACGGTAATACATATATTAAGCTTTTATGAATTAATTTGAAAGGATTTAAAACTATTAATTTTTGAAACTTAGAAACCCCAAAAATTTTTTTTTAAGCCCAAAAAAATCCCAAAATTTTTATACTTTTTTTTCTTTTTTTCCCTTTTTGGGGAGATACCCTTTTTAAACATTTTTATGATGCCCATATTTGTTATTTAGCATATATATTTAACCTTTTTTTAATATATTTTTTTCAACTTCTTAAAAAAATCTTTAACTTTTTTTTAAGATTTGTAAGACTTGCATTCCCTGAAATCCTTTCAACCAGTCTTTAAAAAAACACTTGCCCCTTTTGTTTTATATTTGGGAGAAATTTTTGGTGGCAAAACAAAAGGTGCTTGGGAAATTTATGGTTGTCAAAACCCTTTAAATTCCCCTTTAAAATACAAGAATATTTTTATGATTCCCCTCACAACAATTCCCTAAAAAAGGAAAAAAAACTCAATAAACATCCTAAAATATTAAAAATTCATAAATTTCTTAATATTGAGATTTTTCTGTTTCAAGGGATACAAAAAATGATTAAAAAAATTGTTAAAAAAAAAATATATTTAAAATTTTTCCTTGGGATACAAGGGTATTGAAATTTAAGGGTTATAGTACATCTAACAAATTTTAATGAATCAAGTTTTGTTTTTAAAATTTTAAATTTAATTTTTTTAAAAAAGAGTTCGGTTTTTTTAAAAAAAAATTTTTCGGTAGACTTTTAAAAGTATCAGGTACATTTAGGATTGTGGTGACTTCGTAAAAAACCCCCGTCAAAAAACTTTAGTTTTTAAGGAATTTGAATCAGCTTTTTTTTCCTTTAATTTCTTTTTTCCCAAATGAATTCCCGGGAAAAGTCAATATTACAAAAATTATAAGTTTTTTCATATTCATACGAATACCTTTATTCATATATCCAAATTTTCAAAAAAGCATTCCCTTTAATGATATTTGATCTTAAAAGTACTTATATAAATATCTTAATATGCTTTTGGATGTATAATCAACTTTTGTTGTTTTGAGGTTTTGAAAAATTTGAAGAACAAATTCTTTAAGGTATCCGACTACCCCTAAAATCATAGGGCTGCGGTAGCCCCAAAATGGTTTTGGTATGGGATCATGGCAGGCATGTTAATCTTCAAATCCCGTACCCCCAAAAAACCCGCCGTGTAGGGGAAAACGATGCACGTTAAAACTGTCCAAGGGTGAAAGCCCCCTTTTGGTTTGGTATTGAAGGGTCCAGTTTAGGTGACGCCCCCCGCCGTTTACCGGGGTTTAAAAATTTCGAGGGGGTCGCCAAAAATGCCCTTTTGTAGCTTGGGGAAATATAATATTCCTCACTCACCCCCAAAAACATGGTTTTTTTTTAAAAAATTGACAATTTTTTTGATTATTTTTATAGGTCATCGTATTAACTATAAAAAAAACCCCAATTTTTATTTTCATTTACTAAGGGAAAAAATACAAGTGTTTTTGTAAAACAGAGGGCCCTAACTTTACAAAGAGTCAAATTTTTAAAAAGCGTTTTACTGAAATGTGTTTTTACGAAAAACTCAAACGAGGACAGCGTTGGCTAAAAAATTTTTTAAAAATTTTCTTAAAAATTTTTTTGCATGTTTTTTATAAAAGTAGAAGTGTTTTCCCGCAGATTTATCAATCACTGTTTTATAACAAAATTTACATTTTGATGTGAAAATAATCATTGTTTTTTTTAAACAATTTTATATAATAACTAAGGTAAAAAGCTCTATTTTTGTAAAAAAATTAAAAAAATCCTTATCCTGGAATATTTTAAAAAAGGGAAAAACAAAATAATACATCAAAATTTAAATTTTAAAATATGTTCATTTTTCTATTTGTGTACAGATGTTTATGAATTGTGTGTTTCCCTTTTTTTTTTTTTCTCCAATTTTTTGTAGTAATAATTTATCTTTTCTTCTTAAATTTTGCCCTTTTTTTTTTTAAAAATACTAAATAAAATATAAAAAACCCCAAAAAAAACCCCTATTACCATTTTTTTAAAAAAAAAGGGGGTCACAAGGGAGTCGGAAACCTTAAACTTTTTTTTTCCCAAAAAAGTCTGGGAAAAACATTTAAAAAAATATTGATTGGTAAATTACAGATATATAGATGATTTACAGGGTTTACTATGTTAAAAGGGTTTTAATTTGTGTGTGTACTTTTTTCTTTCATTTTCTTTTTTATTTTGTTTAAAGTCACCGGTTTTTTTTATTTTTTTTTTTTCATCTAAATGCTGTAGTATAACCTTTTAAGGGGAAAACTCAATTTGTCTTCATTCCCTTTCCTGAAGATAATCATCATGTTTAGAGAGCATTTTCTTTTTATTCAAGTTTATTCCATTTTTTATGAATACATTTAAAAAAAGGGTTATTTTTTTAAAATCCTGCTTTTTTTCTGCAATAAAAAACTTCCCCAAATATAATAATTTCCATTACAGGAACTAAGGTTAATATTTTATGTATGATGTAATAAATTAAATATATTATAAAATATTTCGAGTGAGAGAAATAAAATTTCATCTTGTCTCTATTATCTCATTTTTAAAAGTGATAATTTCACAACTTTGATGTAATTGTAAAACTACTGAAGCTGTGCCAGATTATAAATATTTATTTTCATAATTAAAAAAAGGAATGTGCAGTGAATCTTTTGTGTATGTTTCTTATTTAATTTAAAATTTATATAGCTATATGTTAATAATAGGTTACATTTCATACATGCTTTATTAGTTACAGACTCTTAAAAGTAGACAGATTATAGCATACGTTATCAAATACTCGTACAAACAATAACTCGAAACAGATAAATGTGCATAGCTTACAATCGCACAAACCGGCTCGATCGATTTCTGCCTTTTGATGCATGAGTAATGATGGTTTATGGTCTAGGCCCAGGCCTGAAAGTGGAGGAAGGTCATCACATGTAGCCAGGTGACATATCGTCCGAAATTTTGAGTGTTTAGGAGAATACAACCAGATTTAATATTTGACCGTTTTAATTATTCAAATTAAGATATAATTAAGGTTAAGTCAAGAACGAGACGAAGCCCTAGGCCCATGCCTTTAAACGACTCTGCTCTATCATATTATTTTTTAAAAGTTATATTTTCTCAAATTTGATGCAATTGTAAAGTTACTGAAGCTGTGTTAGAATAAAAATATTCCCCAAACAGCTTTATTTTTTACCGTTAAAATTGAATCTTTTTCAAGGTATGTACAAAATTGAAATTTTACTTCTAAGAAATATTCATCGAAATCATATTTTTTTCAAATGCATTTAACGTTTTATATATTTTTTCATTATTATATTTTAAGTTGTACATTGTTTTCATTATTATATTGAATGTTGTGCATTTTTTTCATTATTATATTTTCTGTTGTACATTTTTTCGTTATTATATTGCATGTTGTACATTGTTATCATTATTATATTGTACATGTTGTACATTTTTCTCATTATTATATTGCGTGTTATATATTTTTTCATTATTTTATTACTTGATATATATTTTTTCATTATTATTTTTGTATATATTTTTGCATTATTATGTATATTACTTTTTGTAAGTTTTTGCAATATGAATATATTTTCTCCTTTTCTGAATTTTTAAATAGAAAGAGATATAAATTGTTACTTCTATAAGTCTATCAGTTTTTCTATTATACTGTAAAATATTTGTAACACCGGGTTTCCATGCATAGAAAGAAACATTTTTTGTTCCTTTGTTCATTTCTGAATGTTCCATTTAAATCTGTTAATTGCATCGATTAATTATCACCCAGTCGATGCCAATAGTTAACAACAGGAACTTGAAATTAAGAACTTATCATTTATAAGTTAACCCATTAACTGCTTCAGGCGTACATACAAGCTTTTCTGAAACGGTGCGTTAACTGTCCCTGGCTTATATATATATATATACGTCTTTCAAAAATACTTTAACAATACGCGTAACTTTTAATAGGCGTAGAAAGGTTAATATTACATGAAATCTATTTCTAATATGTGGGACACAATTCATAAATTTACATACGCTCTAAATTTAAATTCATTGTTTAATAACAAAGAATACTAAAAAATATTTTAAATTTTCGAAAGAAATATTCAATTTCTTTTGACTTAAGAATATTAAGATTTATTCAAGGAAAATATTATATCGTGATATTAAAATTTATACCACATAATTTAAAAATTAACCACACATTAGGATTTACAAGTAGAAAATTCGCATGTATTACACATAAATTAAAAAAAAACCAAATGTTTGTCTTATGATTTATTTTTATTTTACAGTGGTTTTTTCCCCAAAAATACAGTATATGTTTGAATACATTTATTCAAAAAAAAAGTACCAAAAATTTTTCTGCTAGAGATAATTTATTATTCCATAATAAATGTTATATTTTAAAAAACAATTCTGTTAATTTCATCAATCAAGATTCATTATAAAGTGTTCAAATAAAGAATATTTACTATCGAAACAAGACTATAGTTGTATTAAAATGCTGACCAATGACAACTTCTTAATTGTTTATATTCATTTTCCTCCCTGTCCTCCAGCTCCTGCTCCAGCATCTGCTCCTGCTCCAAAATTGAAACCAGCGTTAGTTCCTGCTCCTGCATCTCCGCCAGCTCCTCCTTCTCCTCCTGCTCCCCCACTTGCACCTCCACCAAATCCAAAGCCTGCACTGGCCCCCGCATTTCCTCCAGCTCCTGCATCTCCTCCCTGTGGAACGGCTTCAGCGAAAAGAACCAAAGTCACAAATAAAACAGCGAATGTCACCTGAAAAATAAATGTGTATTTAAAAATAAATTTGAATTATTGTTTTCATCTCATGTAAAAATCTCCATAAATTGATGGAATGTGTTACCTGAAATAAATATGTGGAATAATTTCAAAAAAATAATCTAAAAGTCTTTTTATTTGAAATTTTTAAATAGGATTAATTTATTATGCAATCATGAAAAATGTCTCGTTGATTGAACTTTTATGCACAATCATTATACATCGAGGATCAATGTCCTCAGTCATAAAGAAGGCATAATTTAGTAAGAAAAAATGAAAAAGGAGATATCGAAGAAATAATTGTAACAAACGTAAACTGTCGCGGATTTTTGTCTAGATTTCTTAAGAATCTTTTGATAAATTTTGTGCAAAAGAAACTTGTACTCATTCACGATTCTGTTTTAAAAGACTTATTCAAAACACTCACACACACGCAAACAAATGTGGCAGTAAGCCTACTCCTCGTTAAGAAATTTAATAAATGCAGTTGCCCCTTCCCCCAGTATGTTAAGTATGGTCATTCGTGATTAAAAAAAAAATCAAAATTTATATTTTTAAAGTATTGTGTTTTTAATAAAATGATATATATTAAGAAAACTACTCACTCTTTTTTCTCTTCTGTAATTTGTGCTCTTTTTTCGATTAAAATATAATTGCAAAATTCGAGAACTTTTAAAAAAAAAATTTTATTATTCGTGGTTTATTAAGCAACAACATGTAAAATAGAATAAACCAAAGAGTGAAACAGAATTTCTTGTTTTAAAAAATTCGAAAAATCTTTAGACTAATGTTTAAATGTTACCTTTATGACGCTTTTTAAATAAAAGTCTCTCTAAAATTATTAGTTTTTAAAATCTTTGACTAATTAAAAACATTAAACCCAATTATTAAATCTATGTAAATTTTAAACCAAGAAATGATTTAGACTCGAATTAAGTGTTTCGAATAAAAGTATGGGAGAAGTGGAAATATTCGATAATATTTTGATTAGAAAAATCAAAGGGTAATTTTTCATACATATGAGTTGCATCTTTCCATAACTGGAATATTATAAAAACAGTTAAAATGAAAAAAATGCACCATGAAATACTTGTAAGCAGATTTTCACAAAAGAAGTCTTACACTGTATATACTTAAAAAGTAAAATATAATGCTTTATATATATATATATATATATATATATATATATATATATATATATATATATATATATATATATATATATAATTTTCCAAACTTACTTGAGTTAAACTTCTATTTAAATTTCAATCAGAATACAAATTCGCAACATTTTTATACGATAAAATACTCTAAGTAATACAACTCAGGTTTCAGAAGATATTTTTTTAGTCTAATAAAAATGAAATTAATTTTTTTTTTACATTACCATGGTTTTCATCCTGCAATTGCTTCTATAAGTACTGAGAAGATACAAGAGAATGGGAATTATTTTACAGGGAATATGCTCAACAATTTTCATATGCATCTTTTATAGTAAAATTCACAAAGAAATGCTTGCGTATTAATTTTTGGTAGTGTAACATTTTTTCGAAAAGGATTGCTATAACAGATGTAAACAGCTTTTTTCCTTTAAAAATTGGAACAAAACATCTGCATGTGAATTTTTTTTACTAGCCCGTAAAGTGTGAAAGGGACGTATTTTTTTAAAGCCTGATTGAAGATACTGGTACAACAGACTGCCCAAACATCAAGTTATTGAATAAATTGCATGTTGATCTTTTTCCTGTTTTTGTTTTCTGTTGGCGATGTATTACCTACCACATTTCATCCTTTGCGTGATAGAAAGGAGAAACCAGAGAACAAAACTAGAAATTATATAATAAACACATAGGATGAAATATAATTCGTTTACGCCGATTGCATTTTTTTAATACTTGAAAATGAAAAATGATTATATTTTTGTATATGTCACCATTAAAGTGTATAATTCAGTTAAGTCATAGAATAACTAGGTATTTCAGAAAATAACTAGACGTCAGTTAGAGTATATAATAGATGAAAAACTTCATACTTTACCTATTTATTCCATGAAATAACTACGGATAGACCATTTAAGTCAAAAATAAACAATTTCAAAGATATTCTATAATTTAATTGATCGTAAATAGCTAAAATCTCTCGAAAAATACATTTTATCCCTTTTGTGGATGAATAATTGATAAATAATAAGGAGAAACAGATATGATACAATTTATTATTGCTCATATATTGTTAAAATTAGTTAAACAGAAAGAGAAAAAAAGAATAAGTTGCAAAAATGTATTATTTTTAAGTATTATCAACAAAAATACATGCTTTGAAGAAAAGCTGTTGCTTCATAGAAACATTGTGTAAAATTTTTAAGACAAAAATGTAACAGAATATTAATTTAAATTTTATGAGATACCTTTTATTTTACTTATCATTATTTATTAAAGCAAGAATTACTGTGATGACACTTTGAACTTCACTGCTTATTATTTTTAGAAACAAGCGTGCTTTTTACTATAAAATATTTTTTTTTTAAATGAGCACTTTTTAAATCCGTCGGCTGGGTGACTTTGTTGGTTTTTCACTGGCATTCTATACCCAAGGTTTCATGTTCGACCCCGGTCCGAGTCGATGGAATTTCATGATGCAGAAATCGACAGCGGTCATGTCGTATGATTATACGGCATGTAAAAGATACCTAGGTTGTGCTCCAGGAAAAATTAAATTCTAGTACAAGTTCGGATCGTCAGAGCTCAGGTGCCTTCTCTAGGGAGGATACTGCGTGTCATAATTACCTGAGGCGAATGGTATCCACCTATATGATGCCGCATTAAAAAGAGATACCTACTTTCGGTGATATACTTGGTAGATTGATGAACTCTGTTAATAACTGTTCATAGTATGCCATTAGAAATAATAAAAAAAAAACTTTTTAAATCCTTGTCCAATGCCGCAACTTTGAATTAATGTAACACATAGAAGCGTTGTGTCAATACTTGTAACTTCTTCAATGGAAATTAATTCCCACTGACAAGCACTGAACTGATATCTAGAGAACAATTGCTTATATTCAGCCATCTCTAGTTCCTAATAAAAAAATCCTTCCCAAAGCAGCTGCAACCGGTTCAAAGAACTTTCGAGTGCCTATTTCATACTTTAACGATCAAATAATCGTTATTGTATAGAATACCTAGTTAAATCGTAGAATTCAATAATTTAATATACTTTAACTGACTTGTCTAATTATTTCATGAAATACCTAGTTATTCTATGAAATCACAGCTTTCACACTTTAACGGTAACATATACATTAAGATTTAATGTAGTTAATCAAAAAGAATTTAAAACTATTAATTTCTACAGAAACTTAGAAAAACTCTGAACTTTTTTCTAGAGGCACAGGCCCAAAACAAACTGTTCATACTTGCTTTTTTTTCCTTTGGGAGAGATACCTTTTTGAAACATTTTGATCATGCCACATATTAATTTTTTTTAGCATATACATTTAGTTTCTTTAATATATACTTTTTTCAATTTCTCTAAAAACTCTTCAGCTTTTATTAGATTTTAGAAGACTTGAACGCATTCCATGTCAGTCCTTTAATCCTGTCTTCAAAATACTCCCACTGTGTCTCATTTGTTTATATTTGGGAGAAATTTTGGAGCGCAATAACGAAACGGTACTTCAATTCATGGTTGTCAAACTCTTAATTTCATAAGAATACAAGTATATTTTTTATGATCCCATCTACAACAATCCATAAAAGGAAAATAAAAATATTGAAAACTGTCATAATTTCTTAATATTGAGTACTTTTCTTTCAGGGATTTAAAGATGATTAAAATAATTGTTAAGAAAAAATATCTTTAGAAATTTTTTCCCTTAATGATGAAAAGGTATTAAATTTAAGGTTTTATAAATCCCATCTAACGATTCTAATGAATAAAGGGTTTTTTTTTCGATATTTTAAAATTAAATTTTTTTCAAAAAATGGGGCCCATTTTTCAAAAAAAATATTTATCGGTAGACTTTAAACAAATAAAAGAACATTTGGGTTTTGGGGATGATTTAAAAAAAACCGCATCAAAATCTTAGTATTTTTTTAAGGAATTTGAATCAGTTTTTTCTCCTCGAATTTCTATTTTCTCCCCATAAATTCCCGGGGAAAAGTTCAATTTTAAAGGGACTTTGGTAAAGTTTTAATATTCATACGACTACCTTGATTCAAAAAATTTTAAAAATTTCCCACAAAGCATCCGTTAATAATTTTTTTCCCCCGCTTTGATCGTAAAGCCCCAATTACAATGATATTTTTTGCTTTGCATGTATAATCAACTCCCTTTTATTTTGAGGTCTTTTGAACATTAAAGGGAACAAACCCAAAAAGGGTATCCGACTCCCCAAAATAATAGGCCTGTTTTCCCAATGGTTAATTTATGGGGATCGGCCCATCGGGGCCCAGTGGGGACAGCGATGGCGGCGATGCAAGTTAAATCTTTCGAAAACCCTGAACGTCCCCCAATTGGGTGGTGTGGTTGTTAGGAGGGTGTGCCACCCTGTGTGTCGTACTGCCCTTTGGGCCATGGCTCAAAATTGCGGGGGTCTGTCCCCAAAAAAAGCCTTCATGAAAGCTCAACGGTGCGACGTTAATATTCTCTCACTAACCCAAAAACATGTTTTTTAAAAAAATTGACAATTTTTTTTTGATTTTTTTTTTTATAGGTCATCGTATTAAATATAAAAATACCACATTCTTTATTTTCTATTCCCAAATAGGGAACCCCAAAAAACTAAGAGTTTTTTAGTAAAAACCCGATGCCATAACTTTACATAACATGTCAGACTTCTGCGTTTTAATGAAAAAGTGTTTTTTAAAAACAAAAAGAGGACAGGGGGATGGCTCAAAAAAATTTTTAAAATAATTTGCTGAAACTTTTTTTTTACATGTTTTTGGTATAACAGTAGAAGTGTTTTAAATAAGATTTTCAATCACTTTTTTTTATTACAAAATTTACAATTCTTGATGTGAATATAATCATTGTTTTGTTAAGCAATTTTATATAATAACTAAGATAAAATGCTTTAGTTTTTGTAAAAATTCAAATATCTGTTATCCTTAAGGTCATTTTAAAAAGCAATTCCAAAGTAATACTACAAGAAAAATTAATATGTTCATTTACTATTTGTACAGATGTTTATTAAATTGTTTGCCCTTTTTTCCCGTTTTCTCTAATTTTAGTAGCAATAATTTATCTTTCTCTTCTTAATTTTAGCCTTATTTTATTAAAATGTACTAAATAAATATAAAACCACACAAAAAATCTCCATATTATCATTTTTTTTAAAAAAAAAAGGTGGTTGCAAGTAGCATTATACCTTAAACTTTATTTCAAATTAGTGTAAATTAATATTAAACAAATATTAATTGGTAAATTACAGATATATAGATGATTTACAGGTTCACTACGCACTGGAGTTACTGTGTTTGAACTTTTCTCTTTCATTTTACTATATAGTCTTTTGCTTAACGTCACGCAAAGTAATCTATTTTATTTTATTTTTCATCTAAATTCTGTAGTATAACTATGGAAGTGAAGCTCAGTTTGTCTTCATTCCATTTCCTCAGATGATAATGTATGTTTAGAGGGCATTTTCTCTTTTGGAGTTCAAGTCTTATTCTATTGTTTATAGAATTCATTTAAAACAGGATTATTTTTAATATGCGCTGCTTTTTTCTGCAATAACAATATCTCAAATATAATAATTTACATTATAGAAACTAAGATTATTATTTTATGTATGATGTAATAAATTAAATATAAATTACTTGATAAAAATATTTCGAGTGAGAGAAATAAAATTTCACATCTTGTCTATTATCTTATTTTTTTAAAAAAGTGATATTTTCACAACTTTGATGTAATTGTAAAACTACTGAAGCTGTGTCAGAATATAAATATTTATTTACGTAATTAAAAAAAAGGAATGTATAGTGAATCTTTTGTGTATGTTTTTTATTTAATTTGAAATTTAATAGCTATATGTTAATAATAGGTTAAATTTCATATATGCTTTATTAGTTATAGACTCTTAAAAGTAGACAGAACATAGCACACGTTATCAAATACTCGTACAAACAATAACTCGAAACAGATAAATGTGCATAGCTTACAATCGCACAAACCGGCTCGACCGATTGTGCCTTTTGATGCATGAGTAATGATGGTTTATGGTGGTAGGTCTAGGCATGAACATGGAGGAAGGTCATCACATGAAGCCACTTGACATATTGTCTGAAATTTCAAGTATTTAGGAGAACACAATCGGAAATAACATTCCACCGTTAAAATTATTCGAATTACGATATTATTAAGGTTAAGTTGAGAACACAAGACGAGGCCCTATTCCCAGGCTCATTTGGCCCATGCCTTTAGACGACCCTGCTCTATCATCTTATTTTATTAAAGTTATATTTTCAAAAATTTGAAGCAGTTGTAAAGTTACTGAAGCTGTGTTAGATTAAAAATATTCACCAAACATCTTTATTTTTACCGTTAAAATTGAATCTTTTTCAATGTGTGTTCAAAATTGAATTTTTACTTCTAAAAAAGATTCACCTAAATCATTTCTTTTTTTTTTCAAATGCATTTAAAGTTTTATATATTTTTTCATTATTATATTGTAAGTTGTACATTGTTTTTATTATTATATGGTATGTTGTACATTTTTTTATTATTATATTGTATGTTGTACATTTTTTTTCGTTATTATATTGTATGTTGTACATTTTTATCATTATTATATTGTAAGTGTTGTACATTTCTTTCATTATTATATTGCATGTTATATATTTTTTCATTATTGTATTTCTTGATACATATTTTTTCATTATTATTTTTTGTAAATATTTTTGCATTATTATGTATATTACTTTTTGTAAGTTTTTGCAATATTAATATATTTTCTCCTTACTCAATAGGAAAGGTCTTCTGAATTTTTAAATGGAAAGATATAAAGCCTTATTTATATAAGTCTCTTAGCTTTTATATATTTTAATCTAAAATATTTGTAATACCGGGCTTCCACGAATAAAAAGGAATATATTTTGTTCTTTATTTCTGAATGTTCTATTCTCAAATCTGTTAATTGAATCGATAAATTATCACCTATTCGATGCTACAACGTAAACTGGAAAGTAAGAACTTCATTTCATTTATAAGTTAATCCCTTGACTACCTTCAGCGTACATACAAGTCTTGCTCAGACGGTGCATTAACTGGCCCTGGCGTATATATATATAACCGAAATATTTTAATAATACGCAACTTTTTAACGCGTAACTTTTAATATGCAGAAAAAGGGTTAACATTATATGAAATATTTTTCTAAGATATACGAGAGATAAATATCTTACGTTTGCATATATTTTAAATTTAAATGCATTATTTAATAAAAAATAATTTTTCCAAAAATTCGAAATTTTCGAAAGAAATATTCCATTTTGTTTCACTTAATTATACTCAGATTCATGGAAGGGAAATATTATATCGTGATTTTCAAATTGCTCTTCCGCGTGATTCGAAAATTAAAAATATGTTTGAATTTGAGAAAACTCTTTCTTTTTTTAAAAATTAAAAACCCAAATTTTTTTAATATCTTTTTTTTTTTTTTTCCTTTTTTGATTTTAGTAGAACTAAATCAATTTACGCCAAGAAAAAATTTAATATTTATTTTCTCTTGAGGCTGTTTTCGCCATATATACGACAATGTGGACTTACCTAGGAACACATTTTCGGACAGAAAAAAATGGCTCAATTTTTATAAAAATTTGTGACATTTTAACTCATACAATTGTTCATAATATAGTGTTTTTAAAATTTCAAAATATTTCATAATTAATCAGTTTTTCCTTTTTTAAAAAGTAAAGGATTTGTTCATTAGCATTACGGTATAGAAAAAAAGAAACACATTTTATAGAGAAAAAATGTGTCAAAAACTCGGATAAAAGAAATGGGATGATAAAATATAGGTTTTTCTGGGGTAGTGAAGCCAGAATATAATATTAATGTTTGAGTACTTTTATATCTGAAAAATCTTTCTAAATTTGGGTCCTCTTCTTTAACATTAGCCGAATCAGCCTTAAACTTAATTTATTGTTCCAGAACTTATGTAACATTTTTCTATGAAATCATGTGTAAATTTGTTAAATATTAAAGATTCGTTATGAATAGCTCAAATAAAGAAAGTTTATTTGCAAAATAAGTCTATAGCTACATTGAAATGGTAATCAATGGCAATGACAATTATTTATATTCATTTTCCTCCAGCTCCTGCTCCTGCTCCAGCATCAGCTTCTGCTCCAAAATTGAAACTAGCTTCAGCTCCTGCACCTGCATCTCCGCCAGCTCCTCCTTCACCTCCTGCTCCTCCACTTGCTCCTCCTCCAAATCCGAAGCCTGCACTGGCTCCGGCATTTCCTCCAGCTCCTGCATCTCCTCCCTGCGGAACGGCTTCAGCGAAAAGAACCAGAGTCACAAATAAAACTGCAAATGTCACCTGAAAAATAAAAAGTGTATTTAAAAATAATTTTGAATTATTGTTTATATTCTCTTAATGATGATAAATTGGTTTTATGTGTGTTATGTGAAATATAAAAATTTTGAAATAATTTTAGAAAAATAATCTAAAAATATTTTGTATTGGGAAAATTTTTAAAAGGATTTATCCCAATCTGGGAATTTTTTTAATTAAATTTTTTATACTTTTTTAAAACCCGAGGATCCTCCTCAGCAAAAAAAGTTATTTGGATTAAAAGGAAAGAAAAGCTATCTAAGATTAAATTGCAAAGAAACATAAGCTCTCCGTTTTAGTCTGATTTTTTAAAAAATTTGGAGATTTTACGTAAAAAATCTTTTGCTCATCCTATTACCACAGTGGATGGGGAGTTTTAAAGACGTATTCAAAACAAATGTGCCCATAAGCTTACTCATTGCTTAGAAATCTAAGGAATTCTGTTGGCCTGGAATGTATTAGACATGTTTTTCGTTATTAAAAAATTACAAGTTTATATTTATCTGAAGCATCGTATTTTCAATTAAATAGTATATATTTAGAAAAATTCTTTCTATATATTCGTACCTATGTGAGTTTGTGCTGCTTTTCGATTAAAATATAATTACAAGACTTGAAAACTTCTAAAACTTTTTTTTTATTCTTTTGGGTTTCAACCATACAGAAAGACAAATTTACAGGTAAATTAAAAGAGATATTTATATTTGAGAAAATATGTATAAAAATTCGACATTTTTTAATCATAATCCGGAATTAAAATGAGCCTGGAACTGGTTACACCCCTCCCGTAAAAAAAGGAATAAAAAAGATTAAAAACCTCTTTTTGTGTTAAAAATTCATATGATTTTCAGAAGGATGTTTAAATGCTACCTTTATTCCGCATTTTAAATAA
Source organism: Trichonephila inaurata madagascariensis (assembly GCA_019973955.1). Lineage (NCBI taxonomy): Eukaryota > Metazoa > Arthropoda > Arachnida > Araneae > Nephilidae > Trichonephila > Trichonephila inaurata. The sequence goes on along the minus strand of BMAV01026290.1, from coordinate 10,277 downwards.
AAACAACCCAAAAACGAATTTTTTTAAAACCAAACTAACTAAAAATTTTAAAGGGGGTTATTAAAGCACATTTATCTTAAATCCATGTAAGCTTTAAACCAAGAAAAATTCAAATTCGTATTAAGCATTTAGAATGAAGTATGGTAAAAGTGGAGAAATTCAATAAAATATTTTGATCGAAAAAAACAGGGGGGACAAAAAAGTATCTTTTTTAAAAAATCATAAAAAATTTAAAAAGAAAACATGGGACGTACTTGCAAACAGATTTCTAGTTACAGTTAGTGAAGTTCTGGGTTTTTATATTAAAAAAAATTTTTGAATATTTTTTTAATTTTTAAACTTTCCTGAGTTAAACTTCTCTTTTGATTCAATTAAAGGGAAAAAGCACAAAATTTTTTATAGTTCATTTTAAATATCCCAAACCAAATTTCCCGAAGATATTTCTTTAGTCAATAAAAAAGAAAGGTTTTCCATGGTTTCATTCTTTAATTGCTTCTATAAGTACTGAAAAAGATACAAAAAGAATAGGAAAATTTTTTTTAGAGAATATGCTCAACAATTTTCATATGAACCAAAAGTAAAATTCACAAGGAAATGGTTTTGTATTAATTTTTGGTAATGTAAATTTTTTTCCCAAAAGGATTGCTATAACAGATGTAAAACAGCTTTTCCTTCAAAAGGTGGGAAAAAAACATCTGCATATGGGTTTTTTTAGCTAGCTCTCGTAAACTGTGAAAAGGGGGGTATTTTTTAAAAAAATGATTAAAGATACTGGTATTACAAATTGCTCGAACTTCAAGTTATTGAATAAATTGCATGTTGATCTTTTTCCTGTTTTTGTTTTCTGTTGACGATGTAACTTCCCACATTTCATCTCTTGCGTGATAGAATGGAGGAACAGAAATGAAATTAGGGGATAAAACCATAAAAGAGTTTGCCATAATTGAGAGAAAGCGACAAATATGATACTGTTAATTTTTAATGATACTGAGAATTTCACGTTGTTTTTTTAAAAAAATAGCACACAAATACGTGTAGAGTTTAAACCCCTCTGACCGGAACAAAACCTCCTCTAAAGGGGGGGATGTTTTCTTTGATGCCTGTAGTGGTGGTGTGATTTTGGGGGGGGGCGTTTTGACATCCGTTGGGCTCTCCCCAAAAGGGGGGGACCACATTTGGCATTTTTTCAACACATAGGGGCGGTTTTTCTTATCTATCACCGTCTTCTTTTGGGAAATTTCCCGTAGTTTTCGTTTTTGATATTATTAAATTTTTTATGAAATAAATAATTTCTAATAAGTTTTTATAAAAATTACTAGTCACAATTCTTGTGATAAAAATATATTAATGTAGTGTGCCTGATAAAGACTTAAATATTAAAAATTCTGTTCAATTTCATGATCGATAAGGACATTTGAAACAGTCCTTAAGGTAATAAAATTCAAACAAATTTGCATACCCGTTAGTCAGACGGATGTTTCTAAAGTAAGGCTAAGTGCGGCAAAAAAACTGATGTTCTTGTCAGAGGGTTAATTTAATAAAACGTTAAGGGAGCATTTGTAATGTTACTCATCTGTTTTTCTAACTTTTGACTAATATTCCTTTTATTTGAAAATTATTGTACTTTTTTAATACTTGAAAATGAAAAATGATGATATTTCTCTATATTTGTTTTATTAATTAATAAAAAAAGGTTTTTCTATTAATTTTAAAAACAAAAAAGCTTGGAATTTTTTTTTCCCGACACAGGTCCAAACCAAACTTTTTATACTTTTTTTTTCTTTTGGAGAGGGACCTTTTTAAAACGTTTTGATGATGCCACATTTTAAATGTTTTTTGCTACATTTAATTTCTTTAATTTTTTTTCAATTTTTTAAAAAACTTTTCCATTGATTTGTAGAAGTCTTGAGCACGTTTCATATTAGTCCTTTCACCAAAGTCTTCAAAGTCTCTGTGTCTCCTTTTGCTTATATTTGGGAGAAATTTTGGTGTACAATAACAAAAAGGTGTTAGAATTCATGCTTGTCAAACTCTTAATTGCATAAGAATACAAGAATATTTTAATGAACTACTACAATCTATAAAAAGAAAAGTACATCATACAGTCAAAAAAAATTTAAATATTTTGATTTTTAATATTTGGGTTTTTTTAAATATTTTACATTTAAATCCTAAAATAAACCTTTTAGGTATACGAAGAAAATTGAAATAATTGTTACGAAAAAAATTCAATAGAAATTTTTGTCTTGGTTACACAAGGTATTAAAATTTAAGGATTATGATACATTTAATGATTCTAATTAATCAAAATGTGTTTTCGAATTCTTATTTAAAATATTTTTAAAAAATTGAGATTCTAGTTGTTGTTTTTTTAAATTTTTGTAGACTTTAATCATAAAAAATTTTTGGGGTTTTGATGACTTCGTAAGTCATCAAAATTAAATTTAAAAATTTATTTTTTTCCATTAAAATTTTTAAAATAAATTTTTAAATCTCCTTTTCTTTTCTTTTTTTTTTTTTTTTTTTCTTCTCCTAAATCCTAGAGAAAAGTCAACATTAGTAAAATTGATATATTTTTAAACCCATACAGCAACTGAAATTCATAAATCTTTAATTTAAGCCAACCGTTAATGCTATCTTAATGAACTTAATGTAATGATGTCTTAGATTTGGATGCATAATTTAATACTCTGTAAACTCGAGACCACTGAAAGTTGAAGAACAAACCCCGTTTAATTTTTTATTTAAAAGAACGATTTTCCGAGTTCAAGTCTTATTTTAAAGTTCATAGTATACCTTTAAAACGAGATAATTTTTAATACATGTTGCGTTTTTTTCAGCAATACCTTAAATATAAAAATATAGATTATAGTTACTAAGGTTGCTATTTTATAAATGCTATAATTTATTGGGTGTGTGTGTGTGTGTGTGTGTGTGTGTGTGTGTGTGTGTGTGTGTGTGTGTGTGTGTGTGTGTGTGTGTGTGTGTGTGTGTGTGTGTGTGTGTGTGTGTGTGTGTGTGTGTGTGTGTGTGTGTGTGTGTGTGTGTGTGTGTGTGTGTGTGTGTGTGTGTGTGTGTGTGTGTGTGTGTGTGTGTGTGTGTGTGTGTGTGTGTGTGTGTGTGTGTGTGTGTGTGTGTGTGTGTGTGTGTGTGTGTGTGTGTGTGTGTGTGTGTGTGTGTGTGTGTGTGTGTGTGTGTGTGTGTGTGTGTGTGTGTGTGTGTGTGTGTGTGTGTGTGTGTGTGTGTGTGTGTGTGTGTAATAATTCCTCTAGTATCCTTTCTATTTTAACTCTTTGTACTAATATTTAAAATAACTTTGATTCTCTGGTTTAAAAATAACATTGTAATCTTAATCGTAATCGGCTAGTTCGAAATCCCTGTCCCGCCTATTCTATCCAATCAGAACTACTGTTAGGTAATAATCACGCGCTTGCACTGCTGGTACAAAAGCAAAAATCTTGTGTAATCGTCCCTTTTTGTCTGCTTGCGTTCATCATGTAAGAATGTAAATAACTGCATATCTTTGTCTTTGTGTCCTCCAACATACCGCTGCTTATTCAATGTGAAAATGTACCGCAATTAGGTTTTAATCTGCTGATGTGTGTTTCATAATAAAGGAGGTAAAGTTATTCGGAAGATGTCTTAATTAAATCAGATATGACAACAAACAATACCGGCCAACGCTACTACAATGCTTCATATATATATAAATTACTTGAAAGAATATTTCCATTGAAAGAAATAAAATTCCATTTTTTCACTACTATTATCTAATGTTTTAAAAGCGATATTTTCACAAATTTGATTCAATTGTAAAATTACTGAAATGTGTCAGAATATAAATATTTATTTTTCGAATTAATAAAATGAATCTATAGTGCATTTTTTGCGTATGTTCTTATTTAATTTGAAATTTAGATAGCTATATGCTAATAATAAGTTAAATTTAATGCATGCTTTATTAATTATATATATAGACTCACATATTTTAAAGATATTTAATTAAATAAAGAATTGCAGTGGCGTTTTGGAAAAACCTGCATAAAATGCAAAATCAAAGTGTCATTTTTTTCTTTTTTTGGTATCTAATTTACTTGAAAATAATAAAAGTTCCGCAAATCAAATTGAGTAAGGGGGCTAATATTTTTAACCTAGAAATGTTCAAAATATTAATAAGTGTGTTCAAAGTTCTAACTTTACTACAAATTCTTTTTTCAATTTGTTCAACTACTGAAATTTATATCGCGGCTAAAAACTGAATAGAATTGAAAAAAAAAGGAGTTTTTGAGTGTAAATGAAAAGATGAGAGTTCTGTAGATTTTGAAAAATTATATTTTATTACTTAAGCTACTACTCTTCTTAATATTTCTTGCTCAAATACTTAATACTAGAATATATTTCCCCGTCTTCAAAAATTAAGCACTTTAATAATTTGTAAAGGATTAATTAAAAAACATTTGAAATTAAAATGGGTACTATTTAACTTTGTGAATTATTTGGCTGGCAGTCATACACCTATTTTTTTCTATGTTAAATTACTCTACGTACCTCGAGTTATGGCTTCGATTTTTCGTTTCTTAAGAGAATGAAACTATTAATTATTATTAAAGAAAATGAGCTAATTTTATTTAGGTTTGTGTTACTTTGTATTCTTATAAGCTTAACTATTATATTTATATAAATCTAGACTAGCTGATGTTACACACTGAGTTAAAATAAATATAAAGATTTTGAAATGAAAAAAAAAATAATCATTCTACAATATTGCCTTCAACTTCCTTTGATAGAAAGATATTTGCCATGATTATTGTAGTGATAGTTTAATAATTTTATGCAAGTTATTACGCTCTTTTTTGCTATATTTAAAACATTTTTAAACGCTTAAATTCATTCATCCTAATGTCGTGAGGAAGTAATTCTGTGTCTATCTGACATTCTTTCTTGAACAAATAATATCTTGATGAATTGTAATGATCGAAACGTAATTAATGTAACATCCAATTCGCTTGAGAAATACGAAAATATTTATTTTCTGATATTTCATATTATAATATGCAACTCATATACCTTTAAGGTATCTGACTACGTTCGGAACCGTGATTTTGCAAAAGCGTATAAATGGATAACATTTGTGATATTTAGTGTCACTTAGATTAAATAATATATATAAAATTGCTTTAAGAATAATATTACAAAAAAATATTTATTTAAGTGCAATATTTTGACCAAAAACGAACGTAGAATGACCCATTTTCAAAATGTTCTCCTTTTATGAAAAATGCTTTAATTATAATAATATTTTGCCTGTAAATAGCTCAGACCTCTGTACTGAGGCTCAACTAGAATTTTTGGAATATATAACTTAGAAGTGCGTTTATCCATGTCTTTCGACAACAGAAGGGAGAAATTTTAAGAAAAAAACGCTGATAATTATTTCAAATGGTTGTAACTCTGAAATCTGAAAATAATGTTAATTTTTCAAAATTCATAGTTGAGCCTCTGTACAGAGGTTTGCGCTATATACAGGCAAAATATTATTATAATAGAAGCATTTTTCACAAAAGGAGAGCATTTTGAAAAAAGATTATTCTAAGTTAATTTTCTGCCGAAATATTGTATTTAAATAAAAAAATTTGTAGCAAAATGTCCTTAAAACAATTTTATATATGTATTCTAATCTAAGTGACACTAAATATCATGAAAATGATCCATTTATGCGCCTTTTTAAAATCACGGCTCCGAACGTAATAGGATACCTTAAAGGATTTAAAAATGAATACGTTATATCATGCGGGTTAAAAAAGTGCAATTGATCTAGTACAAATATTTAAACAATTTTCAAATTTCCCAGCCTAAATTCATCATTTGCTCGTTCAAAACCATGGCCTTTACCCGGCACTTCCCGCTCAGGGTATATCATACCCACCATCTAACTTTTTTTAATATGCCTTCTAAATCTATTTTGGAAAATGAACAGTTTCTCGTGTAGCCTAATTTAGAGGTAATATCCTTTGAGGGGCCTTAGCTTGTAGGCGAATTCTAAATATATATTTTTGGATACAGAGAAATAAATTATGACTCGGAATCGGAAATCGTCCCTCTGGAAGACCCGAGGCTTTGTACAAGCATCGAAGTTGCAAAAGAAATGGTCTCGACTTTCCCTAATGTAGAGATACCTTTAAAAATATTTTTAACTATACCGATATAGAATGCATCAGGTCAGAGATCTTTCTGTGTTTTAACCCGAACTTTCCCGGGCAGGGTATGTCATACCCACCGTCTACCTTTTTTCAAAGCACCTTCTAAACCTTTTTTGAAAAATTGATAGTTTCTCGTGTAGCTAACTTTAAGGTCATATCCTTTGAGGGGGCCTTAACTTGTAAGCGAATTCTAAATATATATTTTTGGATACCGCCCCTCTTCGGGTATGCCATACCCTTCGCGTTAATCACCGTTACAATTCTGAATGCATGAGCATGCTTTAAATCTTCTTTGTGCTATGGCGTATTATTGTAGTTATGATGAAGAAATGTGATATTTAAGTAATTCGATAGATACAGTATTTAATAAATATAGTACAACAATATTTTCGGATGAAGAAATTCTCTTCGTAGTTATGATGAAGAGTATGATGAATATGATTCCTTTATTGAAATCGATCCAGATTTAGAAGAGGGAGACACCGTTGAAAATATATATTTTATATGTAGAGACACAAAAACATATAAGAAGAAAGTAATTTTAAAGTTGACAACTGGTACACGTCTTATCCACTTTCAGACTAATTTTTTTTAAAAAACAATTGCTGGAACAATAAGAGAAAATAAAAAAGAAATTCCAAAATTCTTGAATTTAAAGAATAGAGAAGTTGACTCCTATATGCTTAGTTTTAAAAAGATACAGATTTAAAAAAATTAAGATCCAGTGAAAACATCGCACTCACTCACGACGAGATTAAGGGAGTGCATAAACAATGTACTGAATACCCTTATAAAAAGAACAGAAAACTAACTTTACCCATGAAAAATATAATAAACATATTGTATTTCCTACTTTTAGTCCTTTTTAACTTTTGTATACAAATTTTACAGTAAAAATAGAATGTAAGCACCCTTGGATATGAGATACCCTGCGCGAGAACTTTGGGTTGGTTTTTTCGCTCGAGTGATGCCGGGTTAAAAATATCCATAATAGTCACATCTTAAAAATGTATCGTGTTTGATTGGCTTGAGAAAATTAAATACATATCACATCGAAATAAAGAGTCAACATTTTTGCATTCACACTATATTTTTTTTTAATAATTCCATGCTTAAAACTAAAACAGAAATTATAGCTGATTTTAAATATGTTCATCTATAAAACATGGCATTTTTCACTTAAGTATACAACTTTCTACTCTATAATTCCCCAGATTGTACTCTTATAGGATCTACTAGTTGCATTAGTTACACAAAATTTATATTAAATTATTACTACAATAAAAAGCGATTTCGGAAAATTAAATCCTAATATACAACTATTTTCATTTTCTTTATTTTCCTGTGCCAACATATCCTCCAGCTCCTGCTCCTCCTTTAGCCCTCATTCCTGCTCCATTACTGTAACTAGCTCCGGCATTTCCTCTTCCTCCAAATCCATAACCAGAATTAGCTCCAGCACTTCCTCCAACTCCTGCTCCTCCTCTTCCTGCGCTGGCTCCTTGAGGAGCAGCTTCAATGGAGAGAATTAGGATCACCAATAAAACAACAACTATTGTTACCTGAAAAATAAAGACAATAAGACAGAACTGATTTTGAATTACTCGTATATAAATTTAATTTATATAGAATTATCACAGAAAATAGCATTATTTTCTTACAAAGAAATGCCACAAAAGTTACGAGACATCGAAATGAATAGGTGGTATAAACAAATATTTCCTGTATTATTCCTTTATCGGATCTGTGAAGATAAATACGCCTTCTTTGCTGTAGCTCTGCTGTGAGGCGTGCCTCCTTGGGGGCGTAATAACCTTACAAGGGAGGACCAAGCATATCAAAAAGTCAAAAATAAAATATTTAAAAAATTGCAAATTTACTGAAAGGAAGCAAAACAAAATGCATTCTGACATAATAAAAAAAGTAAAGTACACATTTACATTAATGTAATATTCTTATAAATGCATCAGTACTGCATCATGTATTTGATAATTAATTTATCACTACTAAGTTAAGAACAAGATTAATAATTACTATTAACTCCCATGTGCTTATCATATACAGAATTATACACAAAATTTAATACGTATCTTGATAATTTGTACGGTTTGTAATTAAGGTCATATTGCAGCTTTAGCATTTAGCTTTATAAGTACTTTAATTTTGAAATCAATACATTGTTTTTGAATGGAAGGGGGCACGAGATGAAAGTTATGATTGAAAATTGGGTCTCAAATATTGAAAGTTTGAGAAGCACTACTGTAGCTCATAAACCGCAGAAAATTTATTTTAAAACTATTTGGTAATTAAATTATATTTTAAACCAATTTTCTACACTATTACATTTTATTAATAAAATTGAATAATTATCAGCGCATGCATAAAATTGAAGTTTTTATTGTAGTGAAAATTTCCCAAAATCTGTTTTATTTTTGAAAATACTGTTACGAATTTTGTGTAAAATACCGAAAAATCCGGCGTAAACGCGCACCTATTCTTTCAAGCTGTATTTTTTAATTCTAAGGTATATTCGCCGTATAACGTGACCCCTCCCCCCTTTTATGAAGAAATCTAAAATGCACTTATACAATGTTCTTATGTTTTAAATTCTTTTATTCAAGGTATTATCACAGGCTTTTGAAAAAAATAGTATACTTATGGAACTACAACGCTTAAATTCACACAATGGGTGTTAATTCTTTTAAATAAGCCGATTCTTTTAAATTTCCGATATATGTAGAAGTCTAATTTTGTTTTTAATGCTCATCTTTTTTTGTTCTTAAAGCTATCATTTTTATACCCGGCGTATAACGCACACCCATACATTTTGATCTTATTTTTTGTGTTAAAAGTGCGCGTTACTCGCCGGATTTTACGGTAGTGTAAATAATTTGTATTTGGATGTGTAAAGCATTTATATTACTCTATGTTATATTTTATTTTATGTTAAACTTGTAATATTCGCAAGCAACGCCGTCCTTTGCGTTATAATGGTGATTCAACTGGAAATTGGCCAAATCTTGACGATAGAACCGAGTTAGAATCATTTATGGCAACCATTTTAGCGACATTTGTGACCATGTTGGCGAGTTCGGGACCCTCTTGTTTCCTCTAGAAATTTGTTGGGGAAAAACACTAATTGAAAATTTAGCCCAAAATCTTTCTCGAAAGTTTGAGGTCCTATAAATAAGTGATACTCGCCGAAACGAGTTAGTATTGTTTTTGATTAGGATCAGTAAACTTGCTTTTTAACGTGATTACCTTTGGTAGGCTATGCTTTTAATTTTTACATACGTGTATTTTAGACACGATAATTGTCAGTGCTGTTGAAGGTGTGAAGACCTTCGAATTTATTCTGTAAATTGCTGCTTCCTGCGGATTAGATTTTTTGACAATAAATTCGCATCGCTCTTGGAAAGAATTCAAAAACCCCAATAAAAGGCAATACATTTAAAGAAGTATGGAAATATTTTTTTTCCTTTATCACATTACATATGCCGCATATTTTTTCATTATTACATTGCATGCAAAGGGGGGCAGCTCCCCATCAGCCATATCAGGACACAGGGTCCACAAGCTACAGGGGCCATAACATATGGAATCAAAAAATCGTGAAATTTTAAAGGGGCCCCAATAAATTTTTGATGCAAAAACCCCCTTAGGACATATGCCAGTAATTATATGCTATATTTTTTCATAATTTCACTATTTTTTTATGATCTTTCATTCCTACTATTACAGTTCTCTCCCCTCTCCCCTCTCTCTCTCTCTCTCTCTTTTCCCTTTTTCTTTTATATATATATATATATCATGTATTGGGGTAATTCTTGATTGACAGGGAAAAGCAACGGGAGCCATTTATCGTATTATATTTTTTTCAATATTCAGCAAGCAGCCACTCAAAGCCATGACAAAACGATTCCATTTTCATCGTCGTTCAGGGGGCCAGTGCGTCGTTCACTCACGTGGTTCTTAAGTTCGCCGGGGTCGAAGTCAAAATCCTTTTGCGGGAGGCGGGTTGAGTTGTTCTGGTAAGTTTACCCCAACTGACTCTTGAAGGGGTTTGGGGTTTACCCC
>BMAV01026289.1:0-177809 GCA_019973955.1 Trichonephila inaurata madagascariensis | reverse complement strand
AATCTTTTTGACCCAAGTCACTAAAAAGGAAACCAACTTGGCTATGTATATGTAATTTTTTAAATTATTAGTTTTAATCAATTAATTGTTATTAATTATAATTAAATTATTGTATGTCACCAAAATGATCATGTATATGAAATTTCAGCTCAATTGAGCGCTTTAAAATGTATTTTGTTAACGATTGAAAATTCCACCAAGATAAATAAATACATAAATAAATAAATAAGAGAGTGAGCTAATTGTAGGAATTGAAATACGATTTTAAAAGAACAAGAATGTATAGATTTTATTTTTTTTTAAAAAAAATATTAACAGTCATTTCGTTACTAAAACTATGTTTCAAATAAAAATTCAGCATTTCTTCAAGGTCCTAAAATACATCAAGGTGTCTTCCATTTCATCAAGTAACTCAAAAACTCCAAGAAGATATCGTAGTCTCTCCTCGAGATCATCTACTTTGCTCTGGCAAAATTCATACTTATCTGATTCTTGAGATACCATTGTACTCGAGACTTCTAGAATATCAGCTTTATTGAAACTGGGTTCGTCAACTTCTTTTAAAATGGATTGTTCTTCCTTAAATTTAGGCGAGTTTAAGTCATTTAAAGGAGAGATTTTTATAGACGACATTACTTTACTTGTTAAATCGTCAACCTCACGCAGAAAATGTAGTTCCATTTGAAAATTATGAGGTATCGAAGGCAGTTGATATGAAAAACTGTCTCGTATTTTTACTTTCAACTTTTTCGGAAAGTCGTCAGCAACGAAATTGTATTTTTCGCAGTCGTAGAAATATCTCACGTACTTTTTATCCTGAATGTATTTTCGGAGACACTTCCAGCCCCCGCGTTCTTCAAAATCTTTCCTCAATACATTTTCGTAGAATACAGTCAAAGTTTGGCGAGATAATTCGCAAAAATTTGCACCACCGATGATAAAAATATCTGTCACATAGTTAACCAAGGCAAACGCGTTGAGGAACCTATCATATATGTCGACAGCACCTTCGCTCTCTTCATAGCACATAGTGAGCATCGATTCAACATACAATTTTGGCGATTGTTACATAATTTCTTTTAAACCTTCATCAAAACATTGTTTCCAGTTCTTTTTGATAGAAATTTCTATAACTGCAAACACTTTCGGAAAATTTCCAATAAACTTTCTATTAAAGTTACCTCCGGTGTAGAGTCTTTATTCTTGTCCATGTTTAAATTCAGTATTTCCACACTAGGCTTCGAAAAGACTTTTTGTACGAGATTCCTGAAGATGGGATCATTTGCCATTACAAAATATCGACAGTAAAAGCAAAATTAGTACACTAAGAAATTAATGTATTGTCACACTTTTTCGTTTATCAAATCAATTTAAAGCTCCAATGTGCAGTTATCTCTAAACGGGGTGTTGATATTATTATTTACGCAATCCAATTACCAGAGCGAACTTTCTGAACGCTGAATGAGTTATGTTTGGGACAGATTAAAAACTAAGCCACTTTAAGGACATGTCGCATTCAAAGTGCTGCCAAAAAACGTTACTGTATTTTTGGCAGGCTAAACTTATATTTATTTTGTGAAGAATTTCGAAACGATTTTTTTTTAAGGATAGAAATGAAACTGCGGCTACCGAGTGATCGTGTTCATAGACCGTATTTTTATCGAGTCCTAGTAACATGAAATTGCATTGCGTAAAGAAACTGATGCACGTTAAATTGTCAAGCTTAAAGTACTCGCTTTGGCATGTTATAGAAGTTTAAAGAACAGGGAGCCATGAGAGATGTCGACCTCGTCAATTGACCATAGTTTCCTTTTAAGTACTTCGTTAACAAGTACAGTCAATAGGCATAGCTACTAAATCTCTTTTTTTTTCAAAAAGAAAATTTTTTATAGTTATTGATTTAAACTTATTTAAAAAATAGCAAAATACTTTAAGAGTGGCAGAAGAATACTTAATGAAATCTTTTTAGATTTTTACGCAAACTGAAAAAATCTTACCTAGTGAGAATGAGTGAGTGAATATTAACGTCGCTCGGTTCAGCTACTCGAGGGCTTTTGGCAACGAACCTCGTAATTTTTAACCATGGTTAAGTGACGAGGACGATACCTGAGCTGGCACCCCCTTTCTTAACTACCACACCAACGGGAGGACATTTGAGCTCTCGACAGATTTAACGTGCATCGGCCCACTTTACATGGTAGGTTTCAGCGGTACAGGCTGGGACTCAAGACCATTACCTTGACCACAAGAGGCTACCATGGCCACTGCCTAGTGGGAAAACAATCTTTAAAACTCTGACTTATCAGTAACCATGATCACCTTAATTGATAAATATTTGCAGATCTTTCAAATTCTGGCTGTTAAAATAGATCACATAGTATAGGCTAAAATTGTCGATGCTGAAATTCAACTAGCTGTAAGAAGCTAGTTTTTCAACACATTCGCGGAATTGATACTGATTGTTTCTTATGTCGTACTTCCAAACAAGATTGACTTGGACATGATTCTTTTATTTCTGAGTGAGGTCTAGTGACGATGATACCTCAAACCCAGCTCCTCCCCCCTTCCTGTTGCACAAAACTATCATATCGCACCAGTAGAATGAATATCAATAAAAAAAAATCAACGTGCGACAACCTACCTACAAGAGGGATGTTTAATTGACCTTGAATTGACAGAAACAACATACAAAAACAAAATGACAACTCGGATCCTGTGAGCACATCTTTATCTTTACTGATACTGCTGTGGTGAGTGATATGCTAAAAAGGTACTGTAAACAGCAGTAGCGCACACAGGAATTTTTCAAGAGGGGGGGGGTCCATGGTTGAAAGTTCACCATTCTTGTATTATGCTATTTTTGATTTTGTCGATTTTTAGGAACAAAACACAGTAAAAAACTAATTATTGAATAAATAATTAGCATTAATTAATAAAATTAATCATTATTAACAAATATTTAATTAAATTTTACATATTATATACTTAGAATTATAACCAATCGGAAAAAAACAAGGGCTTTGGGGGCCCGGGACTCCAGGACCCCCCTTGTGTCGCCACTGGTAAACAGATCTCTCATGTAGCCTTCAGGAAACTGTAACCTTTGAAACAGGGAATCCCATGTCCACTGTAATTCCAGACACAGCTAAAAAGCTGTTGAGTTCTTAACAAGTTATGCTGTAACGGACGAATATCCATCCCTGCTGGTTGATTGTCGATGCGCTGAAATAACCCGTCCCAGACTACTCTAATGATCAGGTTCTTTCTCCGTAAAGCTGGGCGTTGTATTAAAAGTCTTTCAATTACAATTGAGTGATGAGGAAGATATGGTGTGGTAGTTTGGAGAGGGTTTGCCAGCTTAGGTGTCGTCGTCTCTTGAGTGAGGCTCAAAATTATGAGATACATCGCCGATACTCCTTGTGCTCTTCCTTATACTGTAATATTAATATAAATCTCAACCTCTCCTCTGGGTTGCAGAATGAATCTGTACTTCCTCACCACATTATATATTGGAGGATTATTCTCAATTTAAATATAGGAATTCTCCTTACTATATTTTGTAATATTGGAAATTTTTGCGACATTTGTGGAAAATATGCTAATAGGGCCGTTTTAAAATATAAAAATTTACTTTTAATGTTATAAAGCATGTTTTTGATAACTTAGAAAACATGGACTACGTGATTAGACAAGCGGTTTTATACTACAATGAGGAGTATTGCACATTAAATCACACGATATGCATGGCAGCACTCCCCATTCTTTTTTTCAAAAAGAAAATTGTCAGTTTCATAAGCTTTGGCCATGAGGCAATAAAATATATTTACGTTGGAAACAGAGCTCTTATACGAAATTGTTAATAGCATTAATGCAATTTGGGAATTAGGATGCGAAAGAAGGATGTTGCTTAAAAAATGAACATAAATTTTATCATTTACAGGTTTAGTGTTCTAATTTCTCAAAAAAGGTGGATATTTATAAAAAAAAAAGACGACTTCTAAATATTCTACAAAAACTTTGCAAACTATGGTAAAACAACAAGGTATTCCAAAAATTGATAAATCCAAATAAAAGTACGGATTTTAAATAATGAGACTGGAGATTTTATTCGAAAAATCATTTTCACAATCATTTCATTAACAGAAATATATTTCAAATAAAAAATTAAAGTCCTAAAATATAGCTAGGTGTCTTACATTTCATCAAGTAATTCAAAAATTCCAACAAGATATTGTAGTCTTTCTTCGAGTTCCTCTACTTTGCTCTTGCAACGAGCATACAAATCCGACTCTTCAGGTACCTTTGTACCCGAGACTTCAAGAATATTAGCTTTACTGGAATTAGGTTTTTCAGCTGTTTCCGAAATGGGTTTTTCTTCATTCAATTTAGGCGAGTTTATGTCATTTAAAGGAGAGATTTTTACAGGCAATGCTACTTTATTTATCAAACCGTCTGCCATACAAACAAACTCGGCATCCATTTCAAAAGTACGTGGATTTGAAGGAGATTGAGACGAAAAACTGTCTCTTATTTTTAGTTTCAGCTTTTTTGAAAAGTTATCTGTAACGAAATTATATTTTCGCAGTCGTGGAAATATTTAACGTACTTTTTATCCCGGATGTATTTTTTTTAAACACTTCCAGCCACCACGTTTGTCAAAATCTTGCCTCAATACATTTTCGTAGAATACAGTCAGAGCCCTGGAGGATAATTCATAATTTGCACCAGTGGCGGTAAAAATCACATTTGTCGCATAATTAACCAAAGCAAACACGTTTAGAAACCTGTCATATATGTCAACGACTCCTTCGTTCTCTTTGCAGCATAGAAGCATTATCCCCCTAACATACGATCTTGATGATTTCAACATAAGTTCTTTTAAACCTTCATCGAAACACTTTTTCCAGTTTTTCTTTATCGAAATTTCTATAACTGCAAACACTGTCGGTAAAACTTCCAATAAATTTTCTATTAAATTTACCTCTGGCGTACAGTCTTTATTCTTATCCATTTTTAAGCTTAGTATTTCTTCACTAGGCTTCGAAAATACTTTTTCTACGAGTTGCCTGAAGATGGGATCGTTTGCCATTGTAAAATATCGATATCAAATTCAAAATCTGAAGACTAAGAATTCTAAACAATGTGCGTACAATGTCCCAGTTTTTCGTTTATCAAATCAATTGGGAGTTTCAATATGCGATTTTCTCTGTTGATAGAGAAGTTTGCAATTATTATTTCACCAATACCGTTTACTAAAGCGAACTTTCTGAACGCTGAATTATAATTCTACTTTCTTAGGATATATATATGACCAATTTTAAAGCCACTTAAAGCACGTGTCTCATGCTAACTGTTGCCAAATAACTATTGCATTTTTGTCACGTGTAATTTTATTTCTTTAATGAATAATTTCGAAACTTTTTACAAAACGTAAAGATGCAGCAGTGGCAATCGAGTGATCTAGTACGTAGACGCGTGGCCAGTGTTGTTTCTATAGAATCTTTGGTTCGAGTCCTTGTAGCACGAAATTCCATTTGGTAAAAGGGTTTATGCACGTAAAATCTATCAAGCTCGAAGTCTGTGCACTGGCGTGTTGTAGAAGTTGATAGAGAAAGTTGGCACCACAAATGTCATCTTCGTCGATTGAATGTAGTTTCAAGTGGAACGTCAAGAACTAGAGTCGATCGTTCTAACTGCTAGATCTCTTTTTTTCCCCAGTTGGGATTTTTTAGAGTGAATGATTTAAACTTCTAAAAGAAGGCGAAATGTTTTCAAGAGAGACAGAAAAGAATATTTAAGAAAATCTATGTTTTTGTGTTTTTATGCACATAAATCCTAGTTTGAAACCTATATATCTAAGACACTGAAGCATCCGTAACCACGATCCCTGAATAGGTAAATATTTCTGTAATCTTTGGCTTCCAGAATCACGTAGTATAAGTTAATGCTGAAATTTCACCATGTATGAGAGCTGGTTTTTCAACCTTCCCGGAATTGATGCTGCCTGATTGTTTCTACACGTCGTGCTTCAAAACAACATGGACTTGGTGACGGATCTCTTCATTGTGATCGACAGCCTAGTGACGATGGTACCTAACCTGGCACTGTCCATACACACATATATATAAAACTACCATGTCGCACCAATAAGATGAATTTGAATCGAAAAAATTCACCGTACAACAACTCCTCTACAAGAGGGATATTTAATGTTATCGTAACTTAGATTTATGAACTGACAGAAACACCACTAAAGACTAAAACGTGATCCTAATTACTCGGATACTTAAACATATCTTAATCTTTACTAACATTGTTGTGTTGTTGTTCGACGTGAAATGGTGAGGGATATGTTTAACATGTCCTATAAACAGATCTGTCTCATGTAGCTTTGTGGAAACATTAATCTTTGAAACTCGAGTTCCCACATAACTGGAAGTTTAAGAAATATCTAAGTTGAATTCCTTACATGTCCTCCTATTCTTCATAAAGAAGTCGATTTTCGCAGCTGCTTGCCCGAAAACGTAAACCTTCTATTTTAGCAATATATGAGTACTACGGTGACGGAGAGAAGAAAAAACGCCACAAAAAAAACCGACAACGGGAGGTCTTCGGACTTGACTGATTTAACATGCATCAGCGCCTCTACACATTGTGGACTTTTCAGTATTACCAGGACTCAAATCTGCGACCCGCCGGCTACTAGTCCGGGACCATAAATACTAGGTTATCACGTTCGCCAAGCTCAGCCGTAAACTGAAAGTTACAAGGGGCAAAACTGTTTTTAATTTAGGGGATCACTGTTTCTGCTTCTTTTAGTGCCTTACATACTAAAGCTTATAATTGTATAGGAAAACTCTCGGTTTGTACAGAAAAACTACAAACGAGAATTCGTAAACATCCTTTTGCCAATACTGCAAATATTTCCCTTTTATAAAAAAAGAAAGCGTAAATGATTTACTGGAAAAATTTCTAACCAGCAAGAGTGATTTAAAGGTTAGAAAAAAAGGTTTTAAAATTGTGTTTCGAAGGAAACAGTCCAATTGATAAGGCTGAGTGAGCTAGATCCAACGTTCCGAGGGAGGGAGTGAATATTATCGTCACAATGTTCAGCTACTCGATGGCTTTTGGCGACGGACCTCGTAATTTTGAACAATGGTCAAGTGAGAGGATGATACCTGTGCTGGTACCCCCTACATTCTCCCAACTTCCGCACCACATTAACGGGAGGACGTTTGAGCTTCGACAGACTTAACGTGCCTCACTCCCCAACATGGCGGGTCTTCAGGCTCGAATTGAAGGCACGCCGGGCACGAGTCCGTTACCTTGACCACTGGTTACCACGGTCACTCTAACTTTTCAAACATTTGTTATTACTTATCCCATTAGATCAATAATAATATCAAATCGAAGTCTACAAAATTCATCGTGGCAAGGAGAGGGTTTACATTACATCTGTTGTTTGGCCGCAGCTTTTGAGCATCGTGCAGGTGCCACTACGATATTGCTCTGCTCTAGCCCCCTCCACTTTGAGGTGGAATGCACAGTGGCGTCCGAAGGTCTCCCATCCCCTTCCCCCAACATATCGAGAGAATTTATGACTTACCGAATATTTAATGACTATGCCGTACTACATTCAAAAACAACCATGGAATTTCCAGGATTCGAATCAGGCCCTTGGTGTAGCAGTCAGCGTCACTAACCACTTTCCAGTGATGACACTAATCTTCAAGCATCTACTTCCCTCCAACGTAAGGATTTAGTCTCAACAAATTTAAAATGCCTTAGCCCTCTACTCGGTGGGTCTTAATTTCTCCTGACTCGTACTCACGACTCCAGGACGCTGGCTATGAGTTCGCGACCAAATCCTGTTTATTTTTTTCGCGATAGTTTACTATGCGAAAAAAAAAAAATGAAGAAAGTTAATTTCGGAACGTGCCACGTATTTCTGCGGTTAATCAACAAATGGTAAATTTCTTTAATTTGAATTACTGCTCACATATAATCATTTTATCAAAATTTTACATTGTTCTTAGAATTGTAATTCCAATCTTTAGAGACCTTTTTCTTTTCTTCTACTTTTTTTCTTTTTGTAAATGCGAGAACATGCTATAAATGAAACTAGTATTCAAAAAAGAAAAAAATATTAAATCATTTAAAATATATATATGAATTTCGACCACGCAATAGGGGGGTCTTAAATTATAAAAATATGTGTTACCGGAACTATTAGACCTTCAGACTCTTAATTTGGTAGGCGTGCTCCTTTCATAAAGCAGAGATCCGTTAAATAAGGGTTTTACGAAAATCGACACCCAAGAGGTGTTGCGAGGGTAAAGTGCTGTTATGGACACATATTCCCGTTTCTTAACTATTTTTTGAGACCTACAGATTTGAAATTTGGCTTGAATTTTCCTTTCTTGGAGTAGAGAAACGTTACAAAAGTGGGATTTACAAAAATTGAACACCAATTGGGTTTCGAGGTTTAAAGTGGTGGTTATAAAGTGAAGTGGAGTGGTGGTTATTGAAGGCATAGCAAAAAAGTCGAATTCCTAACAAGTCGTGCTGTAATGGACAAATATCAATCCTTCCTGATTTGTAGTCGATGCCCTGAAATATAACCCTTCGTAGATTGCTCTAATGATCAGGTCTGTGTCTTCTTAAAGCTGGGTATTTTACAATTACGATTAAATGATGAGGAAGATATGGTGTGGTAGTTTGGACAGGATGTGCCAGTTTTCGTTACTTGACTGAGGCTCAAAATTATGAAACATCACCGATACACCTCGTGCTTTTTTGTAGAGCTAGGTTAATATAAATCTTACCCTCCCGGCTGGGCTACAAAGTGAATTTTTACTTCCTCACCAAATTATATATTGGAGGATTATCCTCAATTAAAACATAGGTAAATGGCTGCCTGCTATATTTTGTAATATTGAAACGTTTAGTGAAATTTGGAAAATATGTTAATTGTGTCAATTTAACGCAAAAAAAAATTACTTTTAATGTTATAAAGAATGTTTTTGATTACTGAAAGAACAAAGCACGTGATTAGAAAAGCAGTCTTGTATTATAATGAAGAGTATTGAATCTTAACCCCACGATGTGCATGATCGCCTTCTCATTCGTTTTTCAAGAAACATATTGCCAATTTCACAAGTTTCGACTTTAAGGCAATAAAATTTATTTACATTGGAAACAGCGTTCTTATAGAAAATTGATAATACCATTGATATAATTTGGATGAGAAAGAGGGATTTTGCTTTAAAACTGAACTCAAATTTTATTTTTTACTGGTTTGGTTTTCTAATACGGCTCAAGTGTAGTATAGGGGGTCCACATCGGATTTAGCGATTTTTCTTCGGAATTGGCGATTTTTATCTAAATATCATGGTGAGATAGGGAATTCCTTCTAAAATAAATAATAAGTAATATTCCGAAAAAGTACCTTGGCGACCGCTTTTAGTCGCCAAAAAAAGTACTGCGCCAAGTGGTCCTCCCATACTACACTCTAACCTCTAATACAAAAACTTTGTAAACCATAGTAAAGAAACAAAGTATTTTAATAGATTGATAAATTCTAAAAAAAAATACGGATTGATATAATGAGACAGAAAATTTTATTTTAAAAATCATTCGCAGTCGTTTAATTGATACAAATGTGGGTACTTACGTATTAGCACAACCGTGTTGGCGACCTTATACGAAATGAAACACAAGGATGCCGATTCAGCGTGTACGATACATTCGAAACCGAGGTTGTGTGCTCTTGGCGAGTTATCTTGAGCTTTGGTATTGTTGCGATAGTACGTAAGTATCCCAATATGCTTGAAATAAACATTTAGTAAAGTCCTAAAAACATATCTAGGTGTCTTACTCTTCATCAAGTAATTGAAAAATTACAACAAGATCTTGTAGTCTGTATTCGAGTTCCTCTACTTTGCTCTTGCAACGAGCATACAAATCTGACTCATCAGATACCATTGTACCCGAGACTTCAAGAATATTAGCTTTACTGGAATTAGATCTTTCAGCTTCCTTTGATATTGATAAATCTTCCTTCAATTTGGGATCATTTAAAGGAGAGATTTTTGCTGATGACATTACTTTACTTTTTAAATCATCTACCATACTAACAAACTCGGCTTCCATTTCATAAGTTCGTGGTATCGAAGGTGATTGAAATGAAAAACTATCTCTTATTTTTAGTTTCAGCTTTTTCGGAAAGTCATCAGTAACGAAATTATGTTTATCGCAGTCGTTGAAATATTTAACAAACTTTTTATCTTGGATGTATTTCTTGAGACACTTCCAGCCACCACGTTCATCAAAATCTTGCCTCAATACATTTTCGTAGAATACAGTCAAAATCTGGGAAGATAATTCGTAAAAATTGGCACCAGTGGTGGTAAAAACCATATTTGTTATATAGTTAACCAAAGCAAACACGTTGAGGAATCGATCATATATGTCAACGGCTCCTTCGTTCTCTTTGCAGCAAAAAGTCAGCATCACTCCAACATACAATTCTGGTGTTTGTAACATAAGTTCTTTTATATATGTATCTATGTAAGGTGTCCAGTTCCTCTTAATAGAAATTTCTAAAACAGCAAACACTTTCGGGAAAACATCTAATAAATTTTTGATTAAGGCTATTTCCGATTTAGAATATTCATTGTTGTCCAGGTTTAAATTCAGTATTTCCACATTAGGGATTGAAAATACTTCTTTTGCGAGATGCCTGAAGATGGGATCATTTGCCATTGTAAACTATCAACAGGAATAGCTAAATTAGAAGACTAACAATTAAAAAAAAGGGCTATAATGTCCCTACTCTTTTATCAAATCAACTGGAAAATCCTATATGCACAATTATCTTTATCAATAGAGATTTGCGATTATTAATAACGTAATCTCGTAACAAAACCGTACTTTCTGACCGATGAATAAATTACGTTTTTCCGAATTTCTGCAGAAATAAAGTCAGCTACTTGGAGCATATTTCGCATCCGATCTGCTGCCAAAAACTGCGACGTGAACACTTAAAAGTTGATTTTATCCTCAATAAATTTGAAATGATTTTCTTAAAACGTAAAAATGTGGCTGCGGAAACCGAGTGATAGTGTTCATAGATTCGTGGTCGAGTCCTTGTGCCACGAAATTGTATTTCGTAAAGGGGTTGATGCACGTTAAATCTATAAGGCACAAAATCTTCGCATTGGCGTGTTGTACAGCGCAAGGTGCCACCTCAGGTGTCGTCCTTGTCAATTGGCCGTAACTTTCCTTTTAATGCGACGTTAACAAGTACAGTCAATCGGTCAAACGGCTAAATCACTTTTTTTTCTGTAGGTATTTTTTGGAGTAAATAATTTATTCTTTTATAAGAGAAAGCGTAATATTTTGAAATAGGTATTTAAGAAGTTAATTTTGTGGTATTTTTAGGCCAACTGAGAAATCTTTCTGGCTAGAAACATATGTATTTAAGACATTACACCGCGTGGTATGGATTCAAACATTCGATCCTGAATTTCAATCTTCGAGAAGACTGAGTTTCAACATTCACGGAACTCATGTTGGCAAATTGTTTCTTTACGTCGTACTTCAAAGCAAAAGGATGAACTTGGTGACGGATTTATTAATTATGAGAGACGCTCTAGAGACGATGATAATACCTGCCCCGACATCCACCATGAAAATTTATCACGTACTAATCTGATGATTTAGAATGAAAAATAATTCAAAGTGCAAACATCCCATCTATAGTGAGTGAGTGAATATTAACGTCGCACTGTGCAGCTACACGAGGGCTTTGGGCGAAGGACCGCGTAATTCTGAACCATGGTCAAGTGACGAGGATGACATGAGCTGGCACCCACTCTCCTAACTACCACACCACACAAAAGGAGGAGGTTTGGTAGGACGTTTGGAGGACAGATTTTACTTTTGATGTTTTCTGGATTGAAAACTTAAAGCAATATTACTCTATTAAAGAAGGTTTTAATTTCCCTTTTTTTACTTAAAGTATCCGACTACGTTCGGAACCATGATTTTAAAAAAGCGTAAAATGGATAATTTCAATGATATTTAGTGTCACTTAGATTAGAATACATGTATAAAATTGTTTTAAGGACACATTTTGACAAAAAAAATTATTTAAATACAATATCTCGGCAAAAAATTAACTTGGAATAACCTTTTTTCAAAATGTTCTCTTTTTGTGTAAAATGCTTCTATTATAATAATATTTTGCCTGTGTAAAGCTTAGACCTCTGTGCAGAGGCTCAACTTTGATTGTTGAAAAATTCCCATTATTTACAGAGTTACAACCAATTGAAATAATTATCGGCGTTTTTTTCTTAAGGTATCCGACTGGTATAAAAAAAACATAATTTTCATCAAAAACTTGAAACTTCTTTTATAGACTATTTTTGTAGCCTGTTTAATAAGCTTTCTAAAAATGTGTGTCATACTTTTAATTCCGAGTCAATTAGAAAAAGTTATAGCGGTTTTTGTTTGAGGTAGTAAGCCAAAACTGAAACCGGAAGCGTGAGTTTTCGGTTGACTTTCACTGGCAAAATGAGATTTTTATTCTTTTAAAATATTTTAACAAATTCTTTTTATGTTTAGTAAACTTTATTTCACTTTATAAATATTTTAATAGATATATTTGGCCTTCAAATAGGCAACAGTTAACTGATTGCAATGTTTGTTTTGATTTAAACGAGTTGCTATCTTCTTATCATTTGTGTTCAAAGTTAGATCTCTTATTAACTTTTTTATTAGAACCTTTATATAGAGTTATAATTATTTTTAATTCAATTAAAGTTATCATGATGAAAACAAGATCAATGAGGTAAAAAAGAAGAGATTTCCAGAGAGCAGGATTTGTTGGAGAAACGTTGAAAGAAAAACCAACGGATCTTTCAATTTCAGTTATAAATTCTATTAAAAAGACTTATAATTAACTTTGCGATCGAAATCTCCTAAGAAAATGTCTTCACGGGAAAGCTCAGAACTGCAATGTGAGAGTCTTAACAATGTCGTGTGAAGTATAATCCCGAAAGACACAATTTGTTGAGCTACAAACACTTCGATTAGAAATTATATCGCAGTAATACTTTTTAATTCTGGATTTTCTGGTCTATTGCATCTACTTTAAAAGTTAGGAATGAAATAATGTTCTGAAATGAAAGGATATTCTTGGTACCTCGACAAAACGAGAATTTTTGATTCTACGAGGTATTCTAAAACAGATAAGAAACTGCTCGTAAAAAAAAAGGCCCTTCAAATATGCAAAAGTTTGAAGTATGAGGTTCAGGAAGGCACAACATACAAATCTGGAGAGTTTTAATACCTTCCTAAATCTTTAAAAAGTTTTAATGTAAATATAAACTTTATTTTGAATTTTCTAAAGAATGTTATTTTTGAACATAAAGGTTAACGGTAATAGTGATAGTTCTTAAAGTAAATGAAATATTCTTATGAAATTATTTGAGTTTGTTCTTTGCATTATAATGAATGCTTTCTGCTAAAAGCTAAGGGTAATTTTTCAATTAAGTTAATTTTTAATGTAATTTTATATGAAAAAAAGTTTCTTAAGAAAACACTGGGTTTTTTCATTTTGAACACCTGTATTTCATAATTTTACAGTAGAATTTGTGCTTTTGTTTAATATGAACGTTAAATAATTGTATTTCTGCAAACATTTTATTTATTTTTGTGATATATATTTTTTAGAGTTGTTAGCAAAAGAGTAATTTTTTGTAATATTTTGGTACAAATTTCTCAATATTTTGAAAAATAAGCTTTCATAAAATTCTTCTTGTTGTATTTTCATAGTTTTGCAACATACCCAATTAAAAAATAATTAAATAATTATTTAAGTTATATTTTAGAAAATTGTCTCCTAACCCAGTCGGATACCTTAAAATTTCTCCCCTTTCTTGTCGTAAAACAAGGATAAACCCTCTTCTAAGTATTATATTTCAAAAATTCTAGTTGATCCTCTGTAAAAATGTCTGAGCTATATACAGACAAAATATTATTGTAATAAAAGCATTTTTCACAAAAGGAGAATATTTTGAAAATGGGTCATTCTATGTTCCTTTTTTGTCAAAATATTGTACTTAAATAATTTTATATTGTAATACTATTCTTAAAACCATTTTATATACATTTTCTAATCTAAGTGACACTAAATATCATAAATATTATCCATTTACACGCTTTTGCAAAATCACGGTTCCAAACGTAGTGGGATACCTTAAGCCTTTGCTTACTTTGAAGGAGGTCTGAAGCACCGGAGTTAGCAAGCTCACTGACAAAACGGTTTACCGGGAATGTGCCGACCACAGACACACAATGCTTGGGTAATGGTCAATAATAGTTTGCTTCTTTAGAACGAAGAGGTCATCTTCGTGTGGGATAGTGGTCAGCAACATTGAGTAAGACGAATTGTGATCGTGAATTTCATTGGCATAATGGAGAATGTTAGTGCCCCCTTGTAAAGTCGAAGCCAAATCTTATAAAGGGTACGTATTTTACCCAGTCAGGCTTTGGGCCCTCTAGAATCCTGCCTTCCCTCTCCGCGATGCGGGGACGAGGGTGTGCGCTTCGCCACTGTTGACTCCTGTGATTCCTCTAACTGCTTATTAAGTAAATTAATGGTATATTCTACTCTTTCTAGAAAAAATACATAGAGATGTTTTACATGATAAATCATTCGGAGAATAAAATCTTCCCTTAATCGTGTTATTTAAGTTAAAGAACTATATTCTAAATCTAGTGTTATCCTGGACACTTGATTGTGATTTTAAAATACTAGATCCGTCCCCACAATAAGTTATGATAATTCAGAATGAGATGTTCAAAATCATTCTGTTAATCCACTACTCAAGGTAGTCGGTGCATTATTTTTACTTTAAATTAAGTTTAATTCTAATTTTAAATGCTAGAAAATACAACAGTCACTCTAAGCGAAATTAGATCTCTAAATTTTGAGCCACATTCAAAAAGATGCATGAACTTCGTCATTTAAAGTTACCTTTAAATTTCCCTTAACGAATGAAACA
The DNA here is from genome assembly GCA_019973955.1 of Trichonephila inaurata madagascariensis. Taxonomy (NCBI): domain Eukaryota; kingdom Metazoa; phylum Arthropoda; class Arachnida; order Araneae; family Nephilidae; genus Trichonephila; species Trichonephila inaurata. The sequence continues at coordinate 162,738 of BMAV01026289.1, read as the reverse complement.
CAGAAGAATCTGAAACCACATACAAAAATATTCTACTGTACTTTTATTTTAAAATTCTGATTTTGGAAAATGTGTTGTGTTAATGGCAATTTGAAAAGTCATACGATTCACGCAAAATATGATAGATACTATAAAAAAAGGATTCGAATCAGAGAAATATGTTAACGTCACACTACAAAGCTGTTGATTGATTGAATATTAACGTCGCACTGTTCAGGTACATGAGGCTTTTGGCGACGGATCCCCGTAATTTTGAACCATGGTCAAGTGACGTGGACGACACCTGAGCTAGCACCCCTCTCCTAACTACCACACCTCACCAACGGGAGGACGTTTCAGCTCTCGACAGATTTAACGTGCATCGCTGCCCTACACGGCGGGTCCTTAGTGGTACTGGGCTCGAACTCGTGACAAGGCAAGCCATGGTCCGATACCTATACCACTCGGCTACCGCGGCCATTACAAAGCTGTGCACGAGGCTATTGATAACGGATCTCTTAATTTTGAACCAGGGTCAAGTGATAAGGGCGACATTTGAGCTGGCAACCCCTCCCTCTCCTAGTTCCAACTCCATACCAACGGGAGGATGCTTGACATATTTAACGTGCATCGGCCCCTCTACATAGCGGGTCTTCAGCGGTACTAGGCTCGAACTCATTACGCCAGTCACGAATCCATGACTTTGAACAGAAAGCTATCTCACCCACTTCGAGACTCGAAAGACAGACTTTTGTGGCAAAAAAATACGCTGCTCATTGAATCATTAGAACTTTTTAATACCTCGTCTGGGATCGTGCTTAAAATGAGTATTACAAGCTTCATTTGTTTACTCTGAGTCAGTGAAGAGCGCTATGTTAACGAAAACTCACTAGTTATATTATCTCAATTATATTAATGATGACCACCTCAACACGAGGATTTATGGATGATGGACCTTGTAATTTTGAACCTCGTTTAGATGATGAAAATGTCAATGGGAGGACTTTGAGTTTGAATGATTTAACGTGCGTCATTCCCTCAACACAGAGGGTATTCAGAAGCAAGAGGAATTGAAACCGTGACATATATATATATATATATCCAAGCCACCAGTTCATCTCCATAACCACTAGGCTTCCGTGGCCATCATTAATATATCCAGAAACGATACATAATAAATTCCTGATTTAAGCATTGTATAAATTTATCCACTATATTGATAGTGATTCGGAATACAGATAAGTAAAAATCTCAAATTTAATAATATCTCAAACGACTTAATTAAAATATTAATTCATATACGATTCATAAATTAGTTCAATGTCAACAAACAGGATGCTTTGTTGCAAAAAAAATTCTCGATGTATCAAATCAATAAAAATTTATTTTATTGATAACATGGGAGGTCAAATTAAATACTAAAACACTTTAAATAGCATGTGTATATACATATTAAATGAAAATAACTTAGTAAGAAGTTAATTTCAGATATATAAAAATTCAGAAGAACCATCAATGTTCTTCCAGGTTGCCAAAATATCACAACTTAATCTGCCTCAAGTAACTCAAAAATTGAAATAAGTTCCTTTAGTTTCTCTTCGAATTGGTTCAAATGGCTCACACACACACACACACACACATACAAAGATTTATATGCTTTTCCGAGGAACGTGGCATGCTTTTCCGAGGAACGCTGAGTCTTTAAGCACATCAGCTTCAATCGAACTTGCTCCATCACACAACATATCCGAGTCTTTAAACACATTAGCTTTAGTGGAACTTGATCCTTCAGCTTCTTTTGACACCAATTTTTCTTTATTCCCTTTCGGTGAATTTATTTCATTTAAAAGAGAAGTTCCTACAGAGACACCACTTCAACAGTTAAATCATTTATCCTTTCACCTAGAAGTTCATTTGGAAGTCCAGACTTAGATGCGAACGACTGGCGTATTTTTCGTTTTAAATCATCTGGTATATCATCAATAACGAAATGATAAGCTGCACACTCGTCGTGATATTCTCGGTATTTTCTACTCAGGATGTGCTTTTCGAGACGCTTCCAGCCTCCACGTTTCTTGAAGTCTACTCTCAAACAATTTTCGAAGAATACAGTCAAAATCTGAGAATTCAATTTGTAGAACTTTCTTCCAGTAGTAAAACAAACCATTTCTGACATATATTTAACAAATGTGACCACACTTAGAGTTTTGTCGTATATGTTAGTTACAACTATTTTCTCCAACCAACACATACACCTTATATTAAATACATATTTTTCTGCTGACTGCGTCATAACTGTCCGGTTGTTACTAAGTTGTTCTGACCAGGCGCCATGAACAGATATTTCTAGCTCGGCAAACGCATCTGCAGTTATATCCCCAACAAATTCTTCGTTAAATGGCCCTTTGGTGTTATGTCTTTACCAAGGATCATGTGTAAATCCGATGTTTCCATGCAAGATGGAAAAAATACTTCAAGGAGATGCTGAAAAGTGGGATCGCTTGGCATTCTAAGGTACTGATAAAAATAATCAAAATACGACTTAGAATACAAGAACACCGATGATATCTTACTTATTCACCAATTTAATATGATGCTTTGATGTACAGTGATCTCTATTTATACGATATCTTGCTACTATATACCTTTAAGGGGCATTCTTTGTGTGCTGAAATCTTTTTCTTTGGAATTCTACAAAATTTCGAAGCAGATACCCCATCTACTTATGTGTTAATTAGATATTGGCGTAAAACTAAATTTGATTTTGAAAAATAACTTGATTGATTAGTTAAAAGCACCTGTTTCCAAGTTGCAGGATGGTGATTTGTAAAATATCGTCATCAAGTGATGAATATGATACCTCAGATATCTCCCACCCCTCTATACTTCACAAAACGCCCATGTGTGGGGACTTTCAGCATCGATGATTTAAATGTACTCCAGCCACTCTACTACGCTGGTCTTTGGTGTCATCATAATTCGACAAACAATGCCAACCACTCTCTCGGAGTGGTCATGTGGATCATGGCCGAATTAAAATGTAAAATACATTTTCCCCGTCCATATTTTTATTAAAAAAAAAGAAAAATTGACAGCAGAATATTCAAGCTCTGTTTCCTGTAGCTAGCTCTCTTCAAAGTTAAGAAATACGGTCTTGGGGTAAATTAGGTAGCCAAGACTCTCTTGCATAAAAAATCACAATCGCTATAGCTGAAAAATATTTTAACTCCAAGTGTTTTTGTAGTCCATTATTTATAACGTACTCTGTATAAAACTATTTATTAAAGACCTTTAAGAAGCTTCACGAAGTGTGATTGTCTTTTTTCACGGATTCGATACAATAAATATTTTCTCTTGTGGCTGATACATGTGCCTAGTGGTTATGGTCATGAATTTATAGCTTGTGTTATCGTGTCATGGGCTTAAGTCCTAACTCCACCACCGTGTATAGAAACTGCGTGAAATATGTCTTGGTGTAGAGGTTAGGTCATGGGATCTGGTTCCTATGTCATCCTCGTCACTTGACCTCGGTTTAAAATTATGGAGTCCGCCATCAGTAACCTTCGCGTCACTTTATAGTTTCACGTTATAATAAACACTCATTCATACACGCAGTTGATAATCTTTATTTATGATAAATCATGAGTGACTTTTTTAATTAACGCACTTCAAATAACTCGAGGGCTTTTTTTATTTCCACAATGGGACTATTTATACCATTGCAGGCTTAACACGTACCCCGGGAATTAGTATCACTTTTTAATACGGAACCTTATAGGTGGAATACCAATCACTGCAGTGTAATTTTGTAGCCCAGTTTCCCTCCCAGTGAGAGGCAACTGAGCTCTGACGAGGAGAAGGGGTGCTAAAAATTTAATTTTGCCCATACAAATTATGCTAAACCGGCACTCCATGGTTCTTTAAGGTGCCACATAAAGGACAACAGGGACGCTGTCTATTTTCTGTATCATGAAAATCTCCCGACTTGAACTGGGAAGAAATATCAAAACCACATCAAAACCAACAGAATTCCTACGAAAATAAAAATAAAAAAATGCAAAATTCCATTTTCATATGTCTTATCAGTCACAAAGCCACTGTCTTCTATAAGAAAGTTCATGCATCAGTTCAGCATATCTAGCCCAAAACACAAGTTTTTGCTGTCATGCCCGTCATTTTCATGTATGTTGGAGGAAAAAGAATGGGTCCCTGGTCACTCAAGACGAAGATATTCGATAATCTTTGGGTATGTTGCAGTTGGACACTTCAGTGAAAAGAACCGTTCTCCCACTATTCTCTACTCCATGTTTTCTTCAAGCAAAAGAGAGCAAGATACTAAGAAATTCTAGTAAGCATACATCTCACTTGCAGTCTTCTGCAAATGATAACCCTGGAAACATGGGTTCCTATGCTTACATGAAGTTGGAAGAGAAGTCGAGAGCTGTTGCATTCCTATTACATCTAGCTATAAAGTTTGAAACATCAAATTTTTAGTTGCAGTTGATGTGCTTGTATAATACTAGCCAAGCCCTTTCTCTACGGATAAGGTCTATCAAAACTCTTTTCAAAAGCAGCACACACTTCTGAGTATTGCTTTAACGTCCAGCAATATATATTTGTGTCTGCTCAGCTTCTAGCTCTCAACGGGTAACTTACCACCCCATTCTGTTATTCAAACGTTGATGGCTTACTCGTGTTAGATACCTGTCACAGAACTTCACAGTATACTGCTAGAAAAGTTTGAACAAATGCTTAATTTAAGCAATTTTTTTCCTCGCTTTGTTCATTTTGAACGAAGCACCGGAATCAGCAAGCTCACTGACAAAACAGTTCACCGGGAATATGCCTACCACACACAAACATAATGCTTGTGTAATGGTCCACAATCACATTTGTTTCTTTTTAACGAAAAGGTCATCTTCGAGGAAGAGTGGTCAGCGATATTGAGTGAAGATGAACTGCGATCGTGAATCTCAGTGGCGTAACAGAAAGTTAGGGTCCCAATGTTAAGTCAGGTTTGGGTCACCAAGACAGATCTTATAAATGGTACGTATTTGGCTTAGTCAGGCTTTGGGCCAACTAGAATCCTTCCTCCCCCCTCCGCGATGTGGGGTTGCGATGGTATACGCTACGCCATTGGGGAATCCTGTGACTCCTCTAACTGCATATTGAGAAAATTAATGGTGTATTCTTTTCTTTATAAATAAAATATATAGAGATGTTTTTACATGATAGATCATTCGGGCATAAAATATTCCTTTAACCATGTTATTTAAGAGTTAAAGAACTATATTCTAAATCTAGTGTTATCCTCGACATTTGGTTGTGATTCTAAAATACAAGATCCGTCACCACAATAACTCATGATAATTCAGAGAATGACATGTTCAAAATCAATCATTCCGTTAATCTACTACTCAAGGTAGCCGGCGAGTTATTTTTTGCTTTAATTCTAATTTTAAATAGAATATACAACAGTCACTCTCTAAGCAAAAATAGATTTCTAAATTTTGAGACACATTCAAACGACAAAGTTTGCGCTTCTTTTTAAAGTTACCTTTAAATTTCCCTTAAGGAACGAAACACAGAGTAATCTGAAACTATATACAAAGATATTCTACTGTACTTTTATTTTAAATTTGATTTAGGAAAATGTATTGCATTGTGTTAATGGCAGTTTGAAAATGCAGATTGATTCAAGCACACACACAAAGTGTATGATAGACACTATAAAAAAAAGGATTAGAGTTCAAGAGAGTTATATTAACGTCACTCTAAAAATCTGCACGAGGGCCATTATCAACGGACCTCCTAATTTTGAACCAGGGTCAATTGACCAAGGCGACACCTGAGCTGGCAACCCCCTACCTCTAATTTCCACTTCACACCAACGGGGGGATGCTTGACATATTTAACGTACATCGGCCCCCTCTGCATAGCAGGTTTTCAGAGGTTTTCATTGATAACATCTCAAACGATTTAATTAAAACTTTAATTTATACAGGATTCATATATTCATTCAATGTCAACAAACAGGATGTTTTGTTGCAAAAAGAATTATAGCTGTATCAAATCAATAAAAATTTATTTTAATGATAACATAAGAGGTCAAATTGATTATCAAAACATTTTTAAATAGCATATATATAGATATTAAATCAACAATAACTTCAATAAAAAGTTAACGTAAGATATATAAAAATGCAGAAGAACAATCAATGTTCTTCCAGGTTGCACAAATATCACTTAACTTACTCTGCCTCAAGTAACTCAAAGATTGAAATAAGTTCTTTTAGTTTCTCTTCGAGTTGTTTTAAATGGCTCGTGCAAACATTCATATGTTTTTCCGACGAACGAGCAATATTCGAGTGTTTAAGCATATCAGCTTCAATAGAACTTGCTCCATCACACGTCATATCCGAGTCTTTAGGCACATTAGTTTTTGTCAAACTTGATCCTTCAGCTCCTTTTGAAACCGATTTTTCTTTATTTATTTTTGTTGAATTTATTTCGTTTAAAAGAGAAGTCCCTACTGACAACATCACTTTCCGAGTTAAATCATTTATCTTTTCATAAGGAAGTTCAGTTGGAAAGCCAGACATGGATACAAATGAATGTCGCATTTTTTGTTTTAAATAATTAGGTATATCATCAACAACGAATTGATAAGCTGCACACTCGTCGTGAAATTCTCGGTATTTTCTACTCAGGATGTGCTTTTCGAGACGCTTCCAGCCTCCACGTTTCTTGAAATCTTCCCTCAAACAGTTTTCGAAGAATACAGTCAAAATCTGAGAATTCAATTTGTAGAACTTTCTTCCAGTAGTAAAACAAACCATTTCTGACATATATTTAACAAATGTGACCACACTTAGAGTTTTGTCGAATATGTCAGTTACTACTTGCTTCTCAACCCAACACATACATAGTATATTAAATACATACTCTTCTGCTGATTGCATTACAGCTGTCCGGAAGAAACTACGTTGTGCTGACCAGGCGTGGTGAACGGATATATCTAGCACGGCACACGCATCTGCAATTAAATCGAAGAACAAATTCTTCGTTAAACGTCCTTTTGTTGTTATGTCTTTACCGAGGACCCTGTGTAAATCCGATGTTTCCATGTAGGAATAAGGAAAGAATATTTCAAGGAGATGCTGGAAAGTGGGATCGTTTGGCATTCTGAAATACTGATGAAGTCGTGAAAATACGACTAAGATCACCGATAATATCTTATTCACCAATTTAATATGATGCTTTGATGTACAGTGATCTCTATTTATGCGATGTCTTGCTACTGTATACCTTTAAGAAGAGTTCTTGGTGTGCTGAAATCTTTTTATTTGGAATTCTACAAATTTCGTAGCAGATACCACGTCTACTTATATGTTAATTAGTTATTGACGCAAAACTAAATTTGATTTTAAAAAAAACTTGATTGATTGATTAGTTGAAGGCACCTATTTTCAAGTTGCAAGATTGTGATTTGTAAGACATCGTCATCAAGTGATGAAGATGACACCTCAGATTTCTTCCATCCCTCTATACTTCACAAAACGCCCATGTGGGGACTTTCAGCATCGACGATTAAAATGTACTCCAGCCACTCTACGAGGCGGGTCTTCAGAATCATCATGATTCGATAAACAATGCCAACTAATCATTCGGAGTGGTCATGGTAACCACGCCCGAATTTAAATGAAAATACATTTTTCCTCTTTCATATTTTTATGAAAAAAAGAAAAAGTGACGACAGAATATTTAAGTTCTGTTTCCTGCAGCTCTCTTCAAGTTGATAAATACGGCCTTGGAGGGAGGGGTAAATTAGGTAACCAAGACTTTCTTGCTTCAAAAATCACAGTCGCTATAACTGAAAAATGTTTTAACTCCAAGTGTCTTTGTAGTCCATTATTTATAACGTACTCTGTGTATAAAACTATTTATTAAAGATCTTTAAGAAACTTCACGAAGTGGGGTTGTCTTTTTTTCGCGGATTCGATACTGGAGACATATTCTTTTGCGGCTGATATACCTACCTAATGGTTATGGCCACGAATTCATGGCTTGTGTTGTCATTTCGTGGGTTTAAGACCTGATACCATTAGAAACCACCGTGTAAAGGAGCTGTAAAAAAATGTGTCAAATTTGTAATGGTGTAAAGGTTAGGAGATGGGATGCTGGTTCCTATGTAATCCTCGTCACTGGACCTCGGTTTAAGGTATCCGACCACGTTCGGAACCGTGATTTTTCAAAAGCTTATGAAGGGATAATATTTATGAAGCTCTAGCCATATGGACTGCGTTAAAAAAATGGGTTTGTTTTTGAAACAGAAAACTATGTCATCCTGAGGGACAGCTTATCAGTTCTAAAAAGTATCCAAAATATTAATGGAAAATCCAATACGATAATATTAAATTTAAATTCAACTTTACACGAGTGCCTCCAAATAGCTCAATCAATTACATTCATTTGAGTACCAGCTCACAAGGGAATAGAGATTAATGAAGAAGTTGATAAGTTAGCTAAAGCCTCTTCAGAACCGTGGAATATTATTCCTTGGATTACTTGGGAAGACCTACATACATATTTCAAAAAACAACACAAAAGTTAAAACGAAGAAATATGGAAAAAGAGCAAAAGACATAAAAATTATATTTATATATCTCATCTTGAAAAGTGGAATAGATAGGCAGCAAAAAATAGAAATACTGAAGTTTTAATCAATAAGTGGCGAGCGAAAAAATTAGCATTACATGATAGTTATTTCCTTTTTAAACAAACAGATTGTCTTTTGTGTGTAGATTGTCAAGTACCAGAAACTAGTAAGCAATTTATATTAAACTGTATCAAATACAAATCGCAGCGTGAAATTTTGAAAATTTTTATCTCCAACCACGGAGAGAGAGAGAGAGAATGCTCGTATTCTTCAATAGCGAAATGTAACACAATAAAGCAAGTTCAAAAAGTTGAAGAATTCTTAACATCAACCAATAGATTCTAAAATTCCAGTGTAATAGATGTTCAATGCTCTACTTTCATCAATTTCAGTTAAAACACAAGGCGATAATTAAAACTACTGATGGATAGTGCAATCATTAACTGTAGGTTACAACTTAAGTTAAAAACTAATCCACATTCTACCGGAGTATAAGGCGTTGGCCAAGTTTCCACTTTTACAGTGATTTTCACTGTACTGAACTGAACTGAACTAATATTTATGATATTTAGTGTCACTTAGATTAGAAAATGTATATAAAATTGTTTTAAGAATAGTATTACAATAAAAAATTATATTTAAGTACAATATTTTGACAAAAAGAACATAAAAGGACACATTTCCAAAATATTCTCCTTTTGTGAAAAATGCTTCTATTATAATAATATTTTGCCTGTGCATAGCTCAGACCTCTGTACAGAAGCTCAACTAGAATTTTTGAAATATATAACTTAGGAGTGGTTTTATCCATGTTTTACGACAACAGAGGGGAGAAATTTTAGGAAAAATACGGCGATAATTATTTCAATGGGTTGTAACTCTGAAAATAATGTGAATTTTTCTAAAATCACATTACTCTGTACGTTGGTATGAGCTATACACAGTCAAAATATTATTTTATAATAGAAGCATTTTTCACAAAAGGAGAACATTATGAAAAAGTTTATTCTAAGTTAATTTTTTTGCCGAAATATTGTATTTAAATAAATTTTTTTTTGTCAAAATGCCCTTAAAACAATTTTATACATGTATTCTAATTTAAGTGACACTAAATATCACGAAAGTTATCCATTTATGCGCTTTTTTAAAATCAGGGTTCCCCCCGAACTTAGTCAGATACCTTAAATTTATGACATCCATCGTAAGTAGCCTTCGTGTTGCTTCAAGCTGCATTGAGCGTCTAGCCAATCAGAGACTTCGTCTCGGGAGAGATGAAGTCTCTGATTGGCTGGACGCTCGATGCTGACAGCCTTGGTGTGAATGCCGCCTTAGAGTGTGACATTAATAAACACTCATTCATGCACGCAGATGATATTTTTATGAATGTTAGTTATGGGACTGACTTTTTTTATTAACTTCACACTTCAAATAACTCGATGACCTTTTTTTAAAATTCCCAATGGAGCAGCAGATTGGTTGATTGATTGAATATTAACGTCGCACTGTTCAGCTACACGAGGGCATTTTGGCGACGGACCACGTAATTTTGAACCATGGTCAAGTGACGTGGATGACACCTGAGCTGGCAACCCCCCTCTCCTAACTACCACACCACACCAACGGGAGGACGTTTCAGCTCTCGACAGATTTAACGTGCATCGCTGCCCTACACGGCGGGTCTTTAATGGTACTGGGCTCGAACTCGTGACGAGGCAAGCCACGGTCCGATACCTATACCACTCGGCTACCGCGGCCGTGCAGCAAATTGGTATTTACCGTTGCAGACCTAATACGTTCCCGGGGAACTGGTATCACTTTTTTGTGCTGCACCCTAGGATAGGTAGGATACCAATCAACGCAATGTAATTTTGATGTCTAGTTTTCTTCCCAGAGAGAAGCACCTGAGCTCTGACGATGTGAAATTGCACCAAGAATTTAATTTTGCCTCGAGCACCCAATCCAAACAGCAACTGAGTGGAAAGATCTTACACATCAAAAAATACCAGCCTAATTTTCTAATTATTTGTTAATTATTTTCGAGTAAATAATTTGTATTTCATTGTCTCTATTGTTGTATTACTTACTTCTACGTTTAATAACGCACCCTATTTGTTAAATAAACACTTTTAAATTTTTGACAATGTTATTTCATCGTTTCACTGAAACATATCAGGGATTCGTTCAAAACCCTTACTTTCATCAGGAAAATGACCTCTCAAGAGACGTTATTTTAACATCTCCCGCCAATTGATCATATCCTTAGGGATTTGATCAAATTCCTAATATGATCGTTTCCCTGCGACATACACATTTCTCTAAAAATACGAGGAAAAGTGTATTTTTCTTTAATTGCGGCTATTATAGCACAGTATAGTCATGGTGAATACATCGTTCCCGGCGTTGTTTCTATTGAATCTAAGTACCACTAAAGCACCACCTCGTAGAGAGGATAATGTACACTAAATTTGTCGATGCTTCACGTTGGTGTTTAGTGAGAAGAATATCAGATTAGGTATCGGCCTCTTCTCTAGTTAGCTCCTCAAAATACCTAGTTGCACATCACCAATAACTCTCCTTATAGCTTCAAAATACGTGTTTTAAGGCTACGTTCGGAACCATAATTTAAAAAAAGCAGATAAATCGATAATTTTCATGATATTTAGTGTCACTTAGATTAGAATACATGTATAAAGTTGTTTTAAGGACATTATGTCAAATAATTGATTTAAGTACAATATTTTGGGAAAAATTTTAACTGAGAATAATCATTTTTCAAAACGTTCTCCTTTTACAAAAAAAATGCTTCTATAATGATAATATTTTGCTTTTTTTTTATAAAGTAAATACTTCTCCAGAGAATTTGAACAAAAAAATTTTTGAAAAATTCTCATTATTTCCCAGTTACCACCCATTGAAACAATTATAGGCTTTTTTTTTCTTAAAATTTCTCCCCTCTGTTCTAGTAAAATATGGATAAATCCCTTTCTAAGTTGTATATTTCAAAACTTCTAGTTGAGCCTTTGTACAGAGGTCTGGGCTATATACAGACAAAATATTATTATAATAGAAGTATTTTTCATAAAAGGAGAATGTTTTGAAAATGGGTCATTCTACATTCATTTTTTGTCAAAATATTCTACTAAAATAATTTTTTATTTTAATAATATTCTTAAAACAATTTTATATACGTTTTCTAATCTAAGTGACACTAAAAATCATAATTATCCATTTATAAGCTTTTGCAAAATCACGGTTCCGAACGTAGTCGAATAATCAAACAACCAATCGTTGCTTTTCAATTTCAATCGTTGTTTCATTTAGCGTTTTGGCAATACGTCTAATTTATATATACCTAGATCGGAATATCTGCTTCCAAACTTCGTAGAATTCGAAGGGAAAAGATTTCATCCCTCAAAGCACTCATTTTAACGGTATATAGTAACAATCTATTCGATAAATAGAGATCACTGCAAATAAGAGTCTCATTGAATTGGTGAATAAGTAAGATATCATTCGTGTTCTTAGTCGTAATTCTATAATTTAGTATTTTCTGTCTGTACTTTAGAATGGCAAGTGATCCCATTTTTTGTCATTTCGTTCAAGAATTATTTCCCTACTCTTATGAGGAAGCATCGGGTTCTCCCCAGGCTTTCAAGGAAGAATTTACTCCGAAAGGACCTTTAACCAAGGATTTAATTGAATTAATTGCAAGTTCGTTTAATGTTATCGAAATTGTCATTCAAGAAATTTGGTCAAATTATATTGGTAAAAACCGAAGATCTATGATACAATCAGCAGAATTCTATGTATGGCATACAATAAGCATGTGTTGGATGGAGGAACAAATTGTCACTGACATATATGACAGATTCCTAAGTACAATCGTGTTGGTTAGATATGTGACAGAAATGATATACTGCCCTACTGGTAAAAAGTTCTATAAATTAACTTCTAGAATTCTGACTGTATTCTTCGAAAATTCTTTGAGGGAAGATTTCATGAAACGTGGAGGCTGGAAGCGTCTGGGAAAACACATCCTGAATAGAAAATACCATGAATATTTTAACGAGTGTGCCCAATATGGTTTCATTATTGATTTTATACCAGAAGATTTGAAAAAGAAAATACGACAGTCATTCTCGTTTATTACTGAAATATCAGAAGACATCCCTAACGAGTGGATAGATGATTTAACTCATCAAGTGATGTGGTCTGCAGGAACTTCTGTTTTAAATGAAATAAACTCACCAAAAATAAATAAAGGAAAATCAGTTTCAAAAGAAGCTGAAGGAACAAGTTCAAAAGAATCTAATGTGCTTAAAGACTCTGATATGCCACGTTCTTCTGAAAAACAAATCAATCTTTGCGTGAGCCATTTAAACCAACTCGAAGAGAAACTAAAAGAACTTATTTCAATGTTTGAGTTACTTGAAGCAGAGTAAGTTAAGTGATTTTTTGGGAACCTTGAAGAACATTGATTGGTTTTCTGTACATTTTTATATACCTTACGTTAACTTTTTATTGAAGTTATTTATTTAATATGTATATACATGCTATTTAAAATGTTTTTATATTTAACTTGTTGTCCCATGTTATCATTAAAGTAAAGTTTTATTGATTTGATGTAGTTATAATTCTTTCTGGAGCAACAAAGCCCCATGCTTGTTGACATTGAATGAATATTTAGTTTTCCTATACAAATTTATGTACGATACTGTCTCTAACGTTTTACTTAAATGAAATACATTTATTTAGATAAAAATCCTTAAAGTATTGAACTTTTTACATAAATTTCAAATATCTTTTACCTATCTAAATTCTGAAATACTATTAATACGGTCGATAAACTTCTGCAGAAGCTATGCTTATATATTCTTTATTGCCTCAGGATAAACGAGGAACACGATAGCCTACTTGCTATGATTATGAACTGCGTGTGGCTTCGGTCGTTACCTGCGTGTCTCGGGTTCGAATCTCGTTGTCACAAGACCCACCATGTACTAGGGAGCTGATGAACGTTAAATCTGTCCAGCTCAAAGTCCTTCCATCGGCGTCATGTGGTAGTTTGAAGTGGAGGTGCCAGCACAAGTGTCATTATAGCCACTTGACTGAAACTGAAATTTACGAGGCCCGTCTCTAGTATTTTGTTATCCAAATATCACGGTTAACCTTTATCTACCGACGGTACATATAAGTACCATTCACTTTAAAATTACATAAAAACCATTTATACGAATACTCTGACGATACTTAGAAGGAATTTTCTTTGAAATCCACTTTTCCAAGATGCATGGTAGCACGAGTTCTATGATAAGTATTTTAGCGGGGAGTGAGTGAATATTAACGTCGCACTGTTTAGCTACACGAGGGCTTTCGGCAACGGGCCACGTTATTTTGAACCATGGTCAAGTGACGTGGATGACACCTGAGCTGGCACCCCTTCTCCTAAACACCACACTAACGGGAGGACGTTTCAACTCTCGACAGATTTAGCGTGCATCGCTGCCCTACACGGCGGGTTTTTAGTGGTACTTTGCTCGAACTCATGACATGCCTGCCATGATTCGATAACTCGACCACTGGGCAACCTCAGCCCTATTTTAGCGGGGAAGGTGAGTAGTTTTGTAGCAGAAATTGCGTTTTCAGCGGATTGCGCAGATTATCATTTTTGTCCCTAAAAAACAGTTAATGTCAAAATTTAAGTATCTTATTTTTTTGCATGTTAATGAAGACGTTATAGAAAACGAGTTTATTTATTTTAAGTGAACAGTATTTATATTTTTCACAGTTGAATATCGTTAATTAATTAACGGACGGAGTTAAACTAACGGATTAAATTTCTCAAAGTTGAGTATTTTGTTAATGTACATCCCTTAATTTTCAATGTAGTGATCCAAAAAAAGTATTGCATGAAGAAAACTGCAGTCAATTATAATGCGGTATAGATAAAGGGTTAAACATCCAATTAATCAAGATTGTCCTCAGAGGGTTCGATACTCGCACCTATCTTGGTATAAACATATTCTTCAATCCAGTCTTAGGCCGAAACTCGGAAAGATTTTTAATCCAAGCTCTTGCGGTTCTCACTACGAGGAAAGCTCGAAGAACTTCGGAAATTGAAACTAATGTAATACTTGAACAAATCTCTAATAAATTCAATCTCCACAGTTGCAATTTCTGTTGAAAAAACTTATTCTGGTGCATTCATATCTACAGATCGTGATGGTGCCGTGTGGAAACCTATCTTTTATCAGCAATGTTAATCTGTAAAAGTGGTCGACTCTTAAGGTATCCTACTACGTTCGGAATCGTGATATTGCAAAGTCTCACAAATGGATAATTTTCATGATATTTAGTGTCATTTAGATTAGAATACATGTATATAATTATTTTAAGGACATGTTGACAAAAAAATTATTTAAATACAATATTTTGGCAAAAAGTTAACTTAGAATAATCTTTTTTCAAAATGTTCTCCTATTGTGAAAAATGCTTCTTTTATAATAATATTTTGGATACATATAGCTCAGATCTCTCTACAGAGGATCAACTAGAATTTTTGAAATATATAACTTAGAAGAGTGGATTTATCCATATTAAGACAACATAGGGGAGCAATTTTAAGAAAAAATGCCGATAATTATATATTTCAATGGGTGATAACTCTGAAAATAATGTGAATGTTTCAAAAATTCTAGTTGAGCCTATGTAGAGAGCTCTGAGCTATATACAGGCAAACTATTATTATAATAGAAGCATTTTTCACAAAAGGAGAACATTTTGTAAAAAGATTATTCTGTTAATTTTTTGCCGAAATATTGCATTTAAATAATTTTTTTTAAAAATGCCCTTAAAACAATTTTAAGCATGTATTCTAACCTGAGTGACTCTAAATATCATGAAAATTATCCATTTATGCGCTTTTTTAAAATCACGGTTCCGAACGCAGTCGAATACCTTAAATATCTTAGTCTTATTATTGGAAACCAGCTCTCTGGGTTCCCTAATCTTATTTTTTCAAGAGAATATTTATCAATTGTCTCTTCAGTTTAATAGAATTTTTTTTTCTGAATCTATTTTTAAAATTTTCAAATTGTGGTACTTTACTATGATTGAATCCATTGTTATCTATGGTGTGGGAATCTGGGAGGGAGGCTCATTCACCTGTCGTCATTTCCAAAAACTAATTTCTATTCAAAAAGAATCGATCTTTTAAACATAACAAAAGGTTATAGAACTTCAACTACAAATGCTCTGCAAATCATATCTGGTACTTCCCCGATTCATCTTTCTGTTAATAAAGCTTTTCTAAAATACCAAATCTGGAAACTTTGAAATCCTGATTTTAATAATATTATCCACTATTATACTCCATTGAAAACTTTATTTGCCTCCACTCTGTGAAAACCCTTTTTAGAATTAATTTTAATCACATTTTCAGGGTACTAATGAGTGGGAGGTGTACACAGGTGGATCCAAAATCGAGACCGTGTTCGCGGTCTGTATTTTGTATTGGGGTCCCTTTTATGGGACCTATACTTTTAAATTAAAACCGTACAATATTGAATTCCAAACGAAGGTATTTTCAATCGGATTCTCCGTCCTATATGGACCGTTACCAAAAAAAAGTTAAAATTCATATTTACACTGATAGTCTATCGTCCTTTTTCTTAAACGTTTTAACAATAAATCGGCGTATTTTTTTTAATAAAGAATAAACTCTATGTATTAAAATGTTTATAACATTTTCTCGGTTAAGTATAACTTTCTCCAGAGAGGGCTGAAATTATAAACAATATTCAAATATATATAACTCTGAAATTAAAATTAAATAATTCGAATCTTTTTAACACATTATTAATAAAGGAATGGAGCTTCAGATAAGTATAAAATGTTTAAAATATAATTAATTTTCAAAATTATAAGCATATATGAAAACAAAAAACATTTCTATAAGAAATATTAAGTTTTACGTTGCGCATACTATTTTCTAAAATAGCAGCTTTAAAATTACTACCTATATAAGTTGATTTAAAAATTCAAATGTATCCTTATTAAAGTTAGTATTGTTATATAAGTAGAATAATAAATATTTTTAAAAAAAATTTTTAAATGTAATTTTTTTAAAAAAAAAATCTCAATTTTGTTCAAATATTTTGAGATATAAAAGATATATTATTCTTAAATGATGTAGGGTTTAAGAGTTTATGATACATTTTATGATTCTATAAAGTTTCGTACATCAGAGGCTACGGTTTTAGAAAATTGCGTGCGCAACGCAAAAATTACTTAATATTTATTACAAAAATATTTCTTATTTTCATATGCTTATAATTTATAAAATTATTATATTTCAAACATTTTGTACTTTTTAAAGCCATTATGCTTTGTAAATAATGAGTAAAAGATTCGAATTATTTAATTTAAATTTAAGAGAATTATACCTGTTTGAAAATTGTTTATATTTTCTTCTCTCGAGACATAATTAACACCTCTGAGACCCCTTAAGGCTCACTCAATAATTTTTTTAACGAAATTGCAAAGTATCGTATTAAAGTCGCAACTACTAATGGTGTAGAGATGGGTGTTCCCGCCCCTCGCTCATATGTCACAAAATTCTCAAAATAAATTAACTGAGGAGTGACAGAATTGGAGGTCAAACTTTAATACTGGCTTACAAGTCAAATCCTTTTTTCCCAAACCCAGTTTAGATATCCATCCCCATTCAAGTTACGTTATTCAAATCTTAACTATGGCCCATTTGCTTCTTATTTGCACCGCTTCAAATTAAAAATTACTCCCAATTGTCTTTGCGGCTCTGTTAGGGACGCTGACCGCGTTCTATGTTCTCTTGTCCTCTGACTAAAATTTTTTCATTTGGTCTCTCCTTCTCAAAATGCTAAATATACTTGGTTTTCCAATCTATTATTAAAATCCTTCTATTCACTTTATACTAAAATCACGTATCAGAATTGCCTTTACAATCCGAGATTAAATTCCATAAGGTATCCGACTGCGTACAATAACGATTCCTATAGCTAATTAAAGGATTTGTGCACTCATGCTTATTTTGAGGTAATATTTTAAACTTGCACTGTAACTGTTCATTATGGATGTGGTGAAAGGGTCTAGGGCAGTGCTTCTCAAACTTTCAATACTGGCGCCCCCTTTTCAATCACAATTTTTATCGCGCCCCCCTTATACATTAATAAATTACTGAATGCAATAATAATGCACTTTGACGCTAAAGCTACAATACACGATCTAAATTATAAACCGTACAAATTAATAACATAAGTATTAAATTTTGTATATGTTACTTTTAAGCAAAAAAAATTAAATAATAGGATAATTATTATGTTATTTTTCCTTTCTCTAATTTTTAAATTGGAACATATTGCAAAATGCGGTGGCTGCTTAGAAGACAAAATATAGATATCAGCTAAATATAGAAAAAGAACTCAGAGGGTCAATTTCTAAAAAACTTTGAAAAACTTTGCTCTGCAAGACAAGCCCATGGAAGTCGCTAATACTTATTAAACTTGTTCTTAATTCAGTATTAATAAGATAAGTATTAAATTTTTTATATATGTTACTCTTAAGTAACATATATTTTAAAGTAAATTGCTTTTAAGTAATAGGTTAATTATGTTATTTTTCTTTCTCTAATTTTTAAATTGAAGCAGATTGAGAAATAATATTTAATTAAAGGTTTATTTCCTTCAAGATCCATTTCTAAAAGTACAAATGTCATTATAAAAAATAGCCTAATCGATGTTGCTCTTTATCATATCCATTACATCTGGCATTCTTGCGAACGTTCATGTGAGTCTAGACAACCTAACATACGTCTGCACAAAACATGTAAAAATGCTCTACCTCGTACAATTCTAGTCAGTCTTGGCCGAATCGATTAGCTACCGAATCTCTCTTGAATGTACATTTCATAATTCACGCGTTAATTGTAATTCACGGTATTAAGTATTTATCGGCAGTGGATTAAAACAAAATCATAGATTTATTTTTAAATCACAGCGAGTATTCGACGATAATAAAGCATCAACAAGTACACAGACGAGGGCAAATTCATAGCAAGTTACGAATGGGTTAGGGATCCATTTCAAAATACTTCAGAAGGGCTCTCAACTGCCGTAAAGAGATCTTCATAGATTTCACATCCAGTGACGAAATTAAAGGGCAATTTTGTAATAAATCACTCTTTGAATTCTGGATAGAGGTGGATGCTGAATTTTCTGCACTGAAAACAAAAGCATTTCGTATACTATTACCATTTTTAACATCATACCTTTGTGAATCCGGATTTTCTGCGATGGCTACTTTGAAGACAAAATATAGATCTGAGCTAAATATCAAAAAATGTCAATTTCTAATTTTTAGCCTTCCTTTGAAAAACTTTGCTCAGCAAGACAAGCCCATGGAAGTCACTGATAATTATTAAACTTGTTCTTATACTGGCTGAAGTACCCACTCTTAACACGAGTTTATTTTTTTAAAAAATGATAATACATTATTCTTGATACAATAGCTTAATTGTAAGGAGAGTAAAACCAAGTGTATGACAATGTATACAAAAATGTAAAATGATTTATTGAAATGAATACTCATTTTATAAACGATTTTGAATGAACTGTAATTT
Source organism: Trichonephila inaurata madagascariensis (assembly GCA_019973955.1). Lineage (NCBI taxonomy): Eukaryota > Metazoa > Arthropoda > Arachnida > Araneae > Nephilidae > Trichonephila > Trichonephila inaurata. Next base: position 143,443 of record BMAV01026289.1, on the reverse strand, counting down.
TAAGCCTCGCAGAATTAGCATTTAGAATAAATGTTAAGTAATAAAAAAAGAATATAAAATTCTAATGAATAACAATTGTGTTATTTTTTAATATTTAAAGCGAAAAGCCCAGGTCAGGTGTGCACTCGATACTAACGTTAATGGTCGCGGGGAGTGATGCAGCCCAATTCTTTTTTTATAATTATTTTCAATATACAAAATAAAAATCACAATTTCAGTGAATAATTTAACTAAGAGAAAATATACTTACCTATTTCAAGGATTTTTCTATTTGTCTTTCATAATTTGAGAAAATATCCAATAAAACTGAACTAAATTGTTCCAAATGTGCGTGACCTTAATAAATTACACAAATCACAGACACTTTTTACTAACATTACAGGAAAGTTATTTGCAAGCAAAACTGTCACATTTTGTTCACGTTTTTGTAATTTTAATATCCTTTGATGATCGACAAATATCCTGTTGAACTTTTTCTTGCTTGTATCTTTTTGACAGGGTGAAGTGCATTTTGCGGTACACTTATGGCTTCATATTTTCTTGATAAAGCTCTTAACGTAGCTATTGAAAATTTTCCCTTCGTTTCATGTTTATTGCTTTTCTCAAATTTACTTTCGCTAACATGATTAATATGCATTATTTCAGCAAGTGTTTCCCTTGTTTGATCAGCTTCAATTTCCTTTCAGAGATCCCAGATGCCCAATTCTTTTTTATATTCTGCTCATTTACATTTATAAACCATAATCAGTCGTACAACATCACAATTAAAACCACTAAGTTATTCATAGGGGGAAATGCAGCATGTTCAAGAAAATATTTTTGAAAAATAGTGGTCGTGCCGGGAACTCGGTCTAAACAAGTACCTTAAGATTCTAAAACAACGTTTGCCACTCCCAAAAAAGGAGATATGTTATCAATTCATTTTAGCTCCCATTAAGACTGTCATATTAGAGGATTCTCTGTCAAGGTCATTGGTAACAAATAAACAGTTTTCCTAGAATTAACGATTTTTGTACCATGTTTCAGTATACTCATAAAAAATAAATCTTGGCGAATTAATTTTTCAAAGTGCTCAATCCATGTATCATAAAACTCTTTCACATTGTGAAAAAAAAAAAGCGCAACAGAATTATATAATTTACAACTTCACTAAAAAAAGGGATGCAGTTAATCATACCAGTAAGTTCGAAAGCCAGCAAATGTAATATCTTAGGTTAAAAGAAACTTAATAAAAAAATCTCTCATCGTAGGATTACAGCAAAGCAAACAAAATATTTTTTTTATTTAGTTATAGGATCAAAGATAGTTAATGAGCGTTCAAAGTAGAATCTTTTATTTTTGATGACCTTTTTTCACCAGATGATATATATAAATCATATCAATGTAAACCTGTATTTTTTATTATATCAGAAAGTATTTTGTTTTTGTTTTTTTCATTCCAGTAAATTAATTTTTTTTAACCTTTTATTTTCGATATGCTCGCGCCCCCCTTGAAGGGTTATCGCCCCCCAGGGGGGCTCGCCCCACAGTTTGAGAAACACTGGTCTAGGGGTACAAGCAAACCAGTTGCGGTGCATATCAGCACATTTCTAGCTCCAAGTGGAAGATTCTAATACAGTAAGACTCCACTTAACGCTGTTTCGGTTTAACGCTCTTTTATTTGAATTGTGGGATTCCCCGAAATAGCACGCAGCGTTAGGCTTCCCGATATCCAAAGCAGTTTATCTGTGTTTCTTCTTTCCGGCCTGTATTATACAAAAGTATTTTTATCATTTCAAGCATTTGTTGACGTTATTGTAAGTATAAATTTATATAATATAACGATTACTATAGTGACAAATGTTATGATTTTTAATTTTTATCATGGGTGATAATAAAAAAAGCACACGAAAATAAAGCATAAAAAAGCATTTCACTAGAAACTAAAATGCAAGTGATTAGAAGATTAGATACTGGTGAACGTCAATCTCAAATGGGTGCTGCATTGAATTTGGCAACTTCAACAATAACGACCATTCTTAAGAATAAAGAAAACATACTGTCATCGGTAACTGTAACTACGATAAGCTCTGTAACTATAATTGCCCGTTCTAGAAATATTACAATAGAAGAAATGGGAAAACGACTTTCTATATATATGGACTGACGACGAAATTGAACGCAAAATGCCACTAAGCCAATCTACCTTCTTGATAAAATAGTAGAAAATTGGAAATACAGAAGAGACTGAATGATCTGAAATGTTGACATACTGACTTAGAATTTTATTTATTTTTAAATTCTTATTCGTTTATTATGTTTCTATACTTGTAAGAAATAAATTTGTTTTATTGTTATAAAAAACATAATAAATTTAATGGTAAAATACCTGACCAATTTTCTACCCATCTTCCCTTAACCCCATTATTTACATGATGAGATAACCTCGTTTAACGCTGTTTCATATTACGCTCTACTTTGATGGAACGCATACCCCGCGTTAAGCGGGGTCTTACTGTACTATGATCTTACTCCAGACCTCTTCGATACGTTCAAATAAATTATACAAAGAAATGGGTATTGTTCTTGTATTTTAAAAGTTAAATAATGCTCTTTTACGTTTTAACCGAGTCAATTCATTTACGTTTATAATATAATTTTTTGTTTTGCATTTTAACATTGAAAACATTTTTTTTAAGAGTAGAACTTTTTTTAATTACATTTTACCATAATTTTATCTAGGATAACTATATAAATCCTTTTCAATTTTTAATCTCTTAAATTGTTTCCAAACTTTTCAATTAAAATATTTGTTTTATCTTGTTATTTTTCCAAATTACTTAGCTTTTTTATTCGAATTTGGGTGCTTTAGGTAATTTATATGCAGGGGCATGGCTCTACCGCCGTATCAGCCATATCAATGATACGGGCCCCCAAGCTACTATTGCTGCAATAAGTGACGCATTTTTGACACTTTCAAATTTTTACTAATGCTATCATTTTCCTTTTTTAAAAAGGTACCCTTCCAAAAAAACAAATTTGGATACATGACCCCACTCAGGGACTAACTACCCCAATGTCCATAAGATACATGTGGGAGGGGGAAGGTAAATTAAAAGAATAATCGGGTCCCAGCAGATTAGTTTGCATATATTTTTTGATAACTTAAAATCAAGATTAGTCAGAATTCGGAACTAGTTTGAAATCGTGGGGCACGCGCCAAGTTTTTTCGTTCGCCAAAATGGGCGATAACATTACAATATGGTCACCTTGATATTTTGGCAGTTTTTGGAATAGTGCAAGTTTCCAGTACTTTTTAATTGATATTCCTTTTTAATTTTAATATATATTATATAATTTTTATTAATAACATAATATAAAAATATCAGGTTTATTTATAATAGCTTTTTATTATATTTATTTAGAAATATTACATGTTCTTTATTTATAATTATTTTGCTCTTTATTTATAATTATTTTGTTATTTATACATAAAATACTCATGTATCGTAAAATTATAACTTTTATAATATTACAATACGATTGTTCTTTTTATAATTACTATTAAATTATATTATGGAAAGAATTATTAAATACTATATGAATGTTGTATATATAATTACTATTAAATTACAAGATTATATTATATACTGTATAATATATTGGTACATGTTACTTTTTATTATATTGTTATTCATTATTTATTGATTGCTCTTGGTTATTCTCAGTCTTTCTATATTTTTTTGAAATATATTTCATTGTATTTCTAAGCAATTTAAAATTATCTTCCTGACAATTCGATACCGCTAGGCCGCCATCTTGGATTCCATTCCAAAGAGAACAAGTGCTGCTTGAAGTGATTCCTTTTCGAGCCTAGCAGCACTTGGCGCCTTGCCCCGTCATATCAAACTAGCATCCAGAATTCACTTACATATGCTTTAAATTATAGAGTTAATTTTTTAGCACAACAGATTCTTTTCTAGCTCTTCCCTTTATTGTAATTCTACCTAGACATTATCTCGCATTTACAAAAAACTGTTACTGAAAGTACAAATTATATAATACTAAGAACAATTTAAAGTTTTTAAAAATTATATATACTTATATTAGAAATAAAAAAAAATATTTAACAATTGTTGGTTACTAGACAAATTAAGATAAAAGTCGAATTTATGCTCAACACACTACATGAAGTATTTATGAAATGATTTAAGTAAAAGGATGGCAATATAATAAACTAACATTTTTTTAAAGAAAAAAACTATTTTTGAAAAATTGATTCAACTTGAAAAAACGTTAATAACGTTGATTTCAATTCAAACATTTATATCGACTCATGCAAGGAACGTTTTGAAAACTAAAAAATGCTAAATTCGAATAGTTTGTAAAACTATTGCTTCCCGAATCTCTAATTTGGAATCCCGAATCTCGAACTTTAAACCCGTTGATGCATTAAAATCGTTTCAGAAACTTTTTAAAATGAGAAGTTTTTTCTGCTCGCTCAGCCTATGCTAATTGAGGATTTTGCATTCCTTCTAAAAACATAGCATTTAGACTCAATCATTAATATAATATGAATAAGAAAATGTTTTAAAATAGAAATTTTAGTATTTAAGCAAATTGTATGAGTTCATTATGCAAGAATACTATATATTCTCTGAACGGCAACAAACAAGACGCTTTGACAAGTGTGTGTTCCAGATTTAAAAAAAATTCAATACATCAAATTCTATAAAAAGTGTAAATTTAATGATAACATGAGGAAATTAAGCTATAAAACCAGTTTTAATAACAAGAATGCATATCTTACGTTAACACTAACTTCATAAAATGTCAATAATAACCTATTGTGTAAAAGAAAAAACATGTAAATAAAATACATTCTTCAGATTGCCAAAACATCCACTTAACTTACTCAGCCTCAAGCAACTCAAAAATCGAAATAAGTTGTCTCAGTTTTTCTTCCAATCGGTTTAATCGGCTCTCGCAAAGACGATAATCTATTCCTCGCGAATACATATATGGGTCTTCAACCACTTTAGCTTCAGTCGAACTTGATCCTTCAGTTTCTTCTGAATCCGACTGTTCTTCACTCAATGATGGTGGACTTAATTCAGTTAAAAAGATTGTCACAGAAATTAACACTTCACGGACTAAATTCTGCATTAATAATTTACCTGTCCTTATTTGAGTAATATTAGAGTCCGAAGCAAGTAACGGCGCATAGCTTTCTCGCATTTTTGTTTCAAATCTTTCGGTATATTATCATAGACGAAGTCGTAAGCCGAACACTCGTAGTGATATTCAAGGTAATTTTTACTCAAGATGTGCTTCTCGAGACGCTTCCAGCCTCCACGTTTCTTGAAATCTTCCATCAAAACATTTTCGAAGAATACAGTCAAAATTTTAGGAGTCAATTTGTAATATTTCTTTGCAGTGGTACAATATATCAGATCTGCCAAATAATTAACAAATGTGAGTGCGATGAGGAATCTGTCAAAAATGTCAGGGACAGTATTCCTCTCTATCCAACACCCCATCATTGCGTACGATACATATGCTACTGCTGAATCAACCATTGATTGTAGGTTTTCGTCAATATAGTTTGACCAGCAAATCTTAACGACGATTTCAAGCACATCGAACACTTTTGGAAGTAATTCTAATAAACTTTTCGTTAAGTATCCCTTCGGCTTACAGTCCTTGATAATGTCCGAGATTGAACCTAAACGTGCTACGTAAGAATCGGAATATAATTCTTGAATTAGATGAGTAAAGATAGGATCACTTGCCATTACGAAGTGTCGATAGGAAAAAAAACACTCAGTGAAAATAATACTGACGGTAAAAATATAGACACAGAGCTTGGAATACAATAACTCTAACAATACCCGATAATATCAAGTTTACTTATATATTAGTTCATTTCAGTTCAATACAGTGATACCATTGTAAATCTGGCCATCGCCGTATGCTCCAACAGAATTTGAGTGGCTGCGGTAGCCGAGTGGTATAGGTATCGGATCGTGGCTGGCTTTGTCACGAGTTCGAGCCCAGTACCACTAAAGACCCACCGTGTAGGGCAGCGATGCACGTTAAATCTGTCGAGAGCTGAAACGTCCTCCCGTTGATGTGGTGTGGTAGTTAGGAGAGAGGTGGTGCCAGCTCAAGTGTCGTCCACGTCACTTGACCATGGTTCAAAATTACGTGGTCCGTCGCCAAGAGCCCTCGTGTAGCTGAACAGTGCGACGTTAATATTCACTCACCCGACAGAATGTGATTAGTATATTAATATTTTAGAATCTATTAGTTGGTATTATATATATATATATATAAAATTCTTCTACTTTTTGGGCATGCTCTATTGTCTTACATCTCGCTATTTTTTAGTAAGATCATTCTCTATGATTGGAGATAAAAAATTTCAAAATTTTTCAATGAGCTTTGTAATTTTTACAGGTTAAAAGGAAAATGTTCCTTTGTTTTTGGCACCTGACATTCCAAACACATTGGAGAATCTACTTGTTTAAAAAGAAAAAATATGTCATTCAATAATAGTTTTTTTGTTAAAGAAAATATGTCATTCAATAATAGTTTTTTGCTCTCATCTTATTAATTGAATTTCTATTGCTTGCTGCCTGTCTATTCCACTTTTCAAGATGTGAAACATAATTAAGTTTTTTATGTCTTCTGCTCTTTGTCCAGGATACTTCATTTCTACTTTTATGTTGTTTTTGAAATACATGTGTGTATAGATCCTCTACTGAAAATCAAGGAATAATACTCCAAGGTTCTGGAGAAGGATTTGGCTAGTTTATCTACTTCATTAATATCCATTTTTATGAGCCGTACCCAAATGAATGTTATGGAATAAACTATATGAAGACTACTTATACGAGATTAAACTAATGTAAAGCTTCTATATGAGTGGTGTGACCTCTATATCTATAGGGTATATTGATTAATTTTGTACTGTTACAAAAGCGTGCTTTGCAAGCTTTAACCGTTTCTTGGAATTATTTTATGACAATTGGAAGCTGATATTTCTGTCTAGCCATATATATCGTTAACAATATCAGCAAAAATCTTCATTGAATATAGAGATTTAACCACGAAATGATAACACTCCTTACCAGAAAGACTTTTTTTAGAGAAAAATAATTTACAGATACCTGTGTATTACCTCAGTCACGTTGCATGAAATCGGCACAGGTAAAAAATGCGCCAAATTATGGTGATCAAATTCCATTATTTCTTCGGTACCACGCAGAAGATTTCTCGTTATGTTTCGTGGCCGCGATAATCTAACGGACGCGTGGCTGGAGTGTCATGAATTCAAGCCTTGTACCACTGAAGACCGGCTGTGCAGAGGGGGCCGATGCAAATTAAATATGTCGAGGCTCAAACATCCTCTTCGTGGTGGTGTGGAAGTTTGGAGAGGGGCTGCCATGGTCTCTTTACCATGGTTCAAAATTATGACGTCCGTTGCCAGAATCCCTCGTGGAGCTGAAGAGTTCGACGTTAATATTCGCTCACTCACTCCCTATGGTTGAGTTTCGGTCGACATCGTCGCCATTTTCGTTGTCTCCTCCTTTTTTTCACACACACACTTCATTTTCTAAATCTGAATTAATTAGAAAGTTGTGTGAGATCCACCAGCACTAGAAAATAATGAGATAAAATTGTTTCAAAAATATCATTTACAATTCTTAAAATTTAAATGAAAAAGTTATTGACAATATACAACTGTATAAATATGTGTACATTTGATAATTTCATTTTACTTTTTAATACGTCATTTTTATTTCCCTAAGAAAAAGTCGCCAAACTTTTCCAAAGAAGTTTTCCTAGCTTTTCTCTCCAAAAGATCTGTACTGTCTAAGTAGAAGCTTAGGAACCCGGAGAGAGAGAGAGAGAGAGAGATAGCCACGCGTATAAGATTCCAACTGCCTCAATTAACTATATCTTATTTCCTGCTCCTATCAATTTCCCGGAATAAATCAAGTGATATGTGTCAATGCAGTGCTGGTTTATCCACTGGGCACTTGGGACGGGTGCCCAGGGGCCCGGGGCCTGGATAAGCTGGACTTAACCAGATCTTTTGGTTATAAATTTCGATCCTACAGTGCAAGGGGCCAGTAGATCTTCTGCGCACAGAGCCCTAGAGCATAAATAGGTACTGTGTCAATGTATCGAATTCCAGAATAGAGCCATAGGGCAAATCATGACAACCCTACACCAGATTCTGCAGTTACGGCCCTAAAAAGGATGACGATTAGATTCCAAAAGATGAAAGCTACACGAGGGTTGATGGTGACGAACCTCGTCCTTTTGAACCATGGTCAAGTGAAAAGGGCGATCCCTGAATTTGCACCAAACTTCCGTACCCCGTAAAAGCCTCGACAAATACGTCTTGACGACTTTTCCTCAACTTATTTAATATATATCGTCCCCTTAACCGAAGGTTTCTCAGAAGCACTAGGGCTTGAACTGAAGACTGGACAACGTGGGACAAATGTTCGCGTGCATATCAACTCAGCAGTCAGATCCAGATATAGTGACTGTGGATAACCAAATGATTTCAAAAGAGAGAGTCTGAGAAAAATTTTGGTCGCACTATAAAGCTGCACGACGAGCTGCTAAATGACGAGGACGACACCTGAGCTGTCACCCATCCCCCTCTCCTAACTTCCACACCAACGGAAGGACGTTTGAACCTCGACATAATTAACGTGCATCGGACCTTACTGCCCGGAGGGACTTCAGTGGGTGGTACTAGACTCGAACTCAAGACATGCCTGGCACCAGTCCGTGGCCTTGACCACTAAGCTACCGCGGCCATAAGATGTCGATAGACGTATGCTTATATATTAAACAAACGTCTCACACGAGCAATGAAGCTTAAAATGTCACCACACTTGTGATTAGAGAGAGTTCATTGACGTCGCTTGATTGATTGATTGAATATTAACGTCACACTGTTCAGCTACACGAGGGCTTTTGGCGACGGACCAAGTAATTTTGAACCATGGTCAAGTGACGTGGACGACACCTGAGCTGGCACCCTCTCTCCTAACTACCACGCCACACCAACTGGAGGACGTTTCAGCTCTTGACAGATTTAACGTGCATCGCGCTGCCCTACACGGCGGGTCTTTAATGGTACTGGGCTCGAACTCGTGACAAGGCAAGCCACGATCCGATACCTATACCATTCGGCTACCACGGCCACTCATTGACGTCGCACTGTAAAGCTGCAAGCGGGCTATTGGAGACGGACCTCGCAATTTTGTATCTCAGTCAAGCGACGAATACGACACCTGAGTGGACACCCCCTCTTCAAATTACCACGACAAGGGGGAGGACTTAGAGCCACGACAAATTTAACGTGAATCAGCACCTCTATATGGCTGGTCTTCCGTGGCACCAGGACTCGAATCCGCGACACACCGATCATGAATTCGAGACTTTTTCTCTTTATTAAAGCACCTACTTTTTATTATGACTGTTTCTCTATTCTTAACCCCTTTAATACCGATTAAAAGCTACACGATTCACTCTCCAGTGCCACCACTTTCCTCATAGGCTCGCATATACGGTCTATTGGGGGGAGTGAGTGAATATTAACGTCGCACTGTTCAGCTATACGAGGGCTTTTGGCGACGGACCACGTAATTTTGAACCATGGTCAAGTGACGTGGACGACAACTGAGCTGCCACCCTCCTCTCCTAACTACCACACCACACCAACGGGAGGACATTTCAGCTCTCGGCAGATTTAACGTGCATCGCTGCCCTACATGGCGGGTGTTTAGTGGTACAAGGCTCGAACTCATGACATGCCTACTATGATCCGATACCTTAACCACTGGGCTACCGCAGCCCTCGGTGGGGGAAGGAGAAGAGGCATAAATGAGCACATTTTTTTTCTGAAATAAGAAAATCCTTTCCAGACAACTGTTAAGGTCATTTTATAACACTTTAAAGCCTTTGGAATAGTTTCACTCACAACCACTCAAAGAAAAGAATCGTATTTTCGAAAACGGATAAATACGTCCAGGGCACATAACGCACTGATTGAGTGGGACGTATATATACGGAGGTGGCATTTATAAGGGGTTAAATACACTACCACACGCATTGCCTCACTTCTCCAAAAGTCAGTTTCTAAAGGTACAAATTACGAATCTATGGACAATCTGATCAACTGGTTTTTATATAAAAACAGTATAATTATATATAGAACAGCATAATTTTATATGTAGTTAGTTTTTGACTGTTGTTTTCTTATATATTCTTTTTAGGATCCCATAAAATTACTAAATTGAATATCATTCGAACTCAGTGTGTATTCTGAAAATGGCTCTCTTTGATTTTTACCGTACTATTAGATTTAAAATTATTCGATAAAAAATTTCATTGCAAGCTCCAATGTGTGTGTTGTACATATTTTATCATTATTGTTTATTAGATGAATTTATATATTTTAGAATCAACCATTCGTGAAATATTTCCGAAATTCAAAAATTTATATAAAATACTACCATTAAAAGTTGTTTTAAAAAAACTTTTATATTATTCCAACTAGGAATTATTTTATAAAAAAGAATTAAACTAAAAAAAAAAGCAACGGGTGAAATTTTATAGCAATATTTTTACTTTTTTCATTTCTTCATAAGGAAGAACACGGATGATTTTTGTTGATCTATTAATTAATTAATTAAGTGCATTTTGGCGGCAAAAAGTGTGTTTATGGAATGTTTTCTTTATTTAATTTAACTTCCAGCCATAACTGCCTGCATTTATATTTTGTGTATTTTGCGCAGGTTAAGAAGGCTCGTTCAACTATAGCTTACAGGGACGAAATTCGAAATGAAGAAAAATTAAATGATTACTATAGCCAGGTAAATCATACCTGTTTATTTTTCTTTTGTATGTCCTCTTTAATGTAAATATTTAGTTAATAAGAACGTTCCCCAATTATATGATTTTTCTTTTTCATGCGTGCAGGTTGAAGTTGGAGAAGTCCATTTCAGTAATGTAAAATCAGCTTTTGCCTTTAAAATGAAAGAAAGAAGGAAAGGCTTAGGAACCATACGAAAAGAAGCCAAGTGAGTCCGTGGGATTCAGATGCTCAAAAAAAAATTTTCCGGTCTCTGTTTATGGCGTACAAAAAAATATACTATACTTTTAATATCATTCAAAAGAGATATTAAATAGGTACCAAAAACCAAAACCTTATTGTATACTGTACAGGTTGTATTAGTACAGCGGTAACAAATTTTTAGAACAGATAGAGTACACCTAGACGATAGGAAATTGCATAGGAGTGCATAGTTGGAAACGGGTAAAATTGGAGCCCACCCATTGGCGAAAACCGAAATGCGCCAAACCAAAAGGTGGTGAAGCGAAAACGGCAATGGCGGCAAGTGAATATTATCGGATAAGTGGATGCGTAATGAAAAATATATGTAAACAATACAATGTCATGAGATTTAAAAAAGTCTCATCGCTAAGCGAATGATCGTGTGAGAGCCACCATATATATTCTCCATTAAAACCATCCAAAACTGCACTCTTCGTTTGAATAATCCCCCGCTCATTACATTTGTACATTCATAACTCGAAGCAATCAATCCTTCTTTCATACATCATTCAATCAATTCTTTCTTACCTTTCACATTCAACAAAGTAAAAAATTCTAAGGTATATTCACTCACACACGCAGCCATACTTCCAACCCGGTGTCCAATAACAAAATGAAATTCGAAATGTCCGCCGACAAAAAACGAAAATTCCAGAAATAGTTAGGTTTGCCATATCTAGTGTATCAAAGTAGGGTTACCAGGATGGCGCAATTATCACCAACCAAAATAATTCGCGCCAAGGGTGTGGGCTCTCCTAGGACTGAACCTTGGAAACGTTTTCCTGGCGCGAGAGTGACGACACAAAACACAAGAAAGACAAGATATAAATAGGAGAGGAAAACATGCTTATTATTCTTAGTACAGCAAAAATGCTGGGAAGTTTTTTGGTTGATGTACGCGATAGATGGCGCTACTCAAACCGAAGCATCAGATGAAGGTGCATGTACACGCACGGTTTTTGCTGCCGCGTCATTTCGCCTTCGACAAAGAGGTAGTAGGATGAAACGCTACACGAACGCTGAGCTCGCTGATATGTATGTGGCATACGGAGCAGCTGACTGAAATGGACTCGCTGCAGCGTTTCTGACCATGCACATTCCTATGTGATTTTCCACCCTCTAGGTATACTCTATTTGTCTTGAAATTTTCCAACCTCTGTGTTGAAACACTATTGTTTGAAAATTAGGTAGGAAAATTTGTATTAGGTAATAACTTGGATGTTATTTTTATTCACGTAAGAAAATTAATGATTTCTTTCATCTAAATTTTTCATGCAATCTAAAGCCCCCAATTCTATCAAGGAGTCCTGTGCACGACAGTGTAAATAATATTAAATAACATGTAAGTTCACGTAATTAAGAGGGGACTATACAAAATCCTGTGATATATATATATATATATATAATCCATATTTTAATTTGCTTCTAGTAATTTACCAAATACTATTCCACACGTAAAATTTCTAATTTAAGTATTTCGAGATAATTTAAATTTTCGAATCTAAGCCCGGGGTGGATTTCTTCTTCAAAAAATTAAACAAAATGCAAATCCCGTATAAAAACTGAATTGAAAAAAAAAATCCCGCAATTTTCAAACATTTTGCAGAAAAAGAAAAAAATACTATCAAGTGGGCAAAACGGGTGGAAATTTTTTCAATCAAATCGCAATCTAGCAAAACACCAGACATCGATGAAAATAGTTTTATTTCTCTTGACTATGAATCGCCGTTTAACTCAGTTTTTAGTGATGTGAAAACCTAATATCGAGAAAACGGAGAACAAGCCAGAATTCACCACTCTAGCGTCTATAATGCGTGATATTATTGTGATACGGTCAAAATGGAGAAAAAAGAAATGAACTGGGATGGGCACTCCTAACAGCTTTTACTATTACCTATATTGCTCTAGTCCTAGGTCTCTAAAAATTATGAAACATCAGCTCTTTTAGATAATTCTGTATCTAATTATGAAAAAAATTGTGCAATCCAAGATGAGAAATTTTCTTTTTAGAAATTAGTGAACAAAATCTGTTAAATCATTACTAAGTTCCCTTTGAGCTGTTAACGCTAACGTAAAATAATTTTTTATCCAAATGTAACAAAAATAATTAAAATTATTAAAAGTGTACTTTTAAAGGAGGGAGTGGCCAAGGCAGCCTAATTGTCAAGGTAACGGTCTCGTGGCCGGCGTGCCATGAGTTCGAGCCTAGTACCACTAAAGACCCTCCATGTAGGGGAGCGATGCAAGTTAAATCTATCGGGAGCTCAAACGTCTTTCCATTAATGTGTGATAGTTAGGAGAGGGGTGCCAGCTCAGGTGTTGTCCTCGTCGCTTCACCATGGTTCGAAATTACGAGGTCCGTCACCAAAAGCCCTCATTATGGTGTGCGTCAGAGAAGTGAGTATCCCAAGATGCACATCTGCAGACGCGCCTTCAATGGATCTTTGAAACCAATTCTACTCCAGTCCATGAGATTCTAGGTCAAATGCATCCGTCAATACTACAAACACGACTGGTAATGTGCAATTGAGTTAGAGGCAGTAGAAGAAATGGTCTCCATGATCTCAGCCCTGTTTTCTGAGTCGTTTATCGATGGTCTCTAGGACCCCGGGTAAGCGTCCTTACAGTTGACAAGTACACATCAAGGATTGGGAGCACAGAGGGGAAGATCACTCTATTCTCACGTTTGGTCGTCGCTCTCAGCTCGATTGTTAGCTTCTTGATTGGTGTATGGCCATGGTACCCTCATTCCTGCCAACATCGTCGATTAATAGTATCTCTCCTGTACATTTCATTTTCCAACAGTGCAACACGCAGTATGTTTCTTTAAACTACACAACAAAGCTTCAAACCTGTCCATGGACCTTATGAGACCTTCCAAGACACAATAAATCCCATTATGAAACCAAGAAAGGGTGTAAATCCTTTCTGAGGACCCCGGGTGTGTTTTAAACCTGTCTGAGGACACCTGGTATGTTTTAATCCTGTCTATGGACAGCAGAGGACTTTTTGAGAATATAACAGATTGCTCAATGCAATGTTTTAAATCCCCTGGACACAGTGGAGTTCGTTTTTCAACTATGCAACACAAAGTATGTCTTTACTCAACAAAACAATGCTTTCAACCTGTCCATGGACATCTTAGAAGCCATTAAGAGCAACAGAGGGCTTCCACACAGTAAGGCCATTCTCGAGACCTCTCAATGGACCTCGGAATGGCCTTGGGTGTGATTTGATCACCCTCTAATTCTTTTAATCCAATTGCCCGTTCTATGTCAGCTTCACATACTATTTGCGAATATGTCTATAAGGCGTGAGGGAGTGTTTATCGACACCGAGATTACAAGAACACGAAAGGTTTTGGAGACAGACCTTGTAATTTTCAACCATGGTCAAGTGATGAGGATGACACCTGAGCCGATATCGCAGTCGTCTATCTTCCATGCAACACTAATGTGAGAATTTTGAGCTTTAACAGATTTAACGTGTACCAAATTCTCCACATGGCGGGTCTTCAGTGGCATTAGGAATTTTACCCGCAACTCGACAACGCCAGCTGCGAGTTCGTGACCATGACCACTAGGCCACCGCAGACATTTGCCTGCGAGTCATCGGTACTGTAAAAAGAGTAAAAACCACACATTCGTATGTAACGTGTAATGATAATTTATGTAAAAAAATTCTGATTTATATAACTTGTCCTCTTTTTATTTTCAGGTGGTCAAATATGAATAATGTTTTAATTGCTAATGCTTTTTATATGCCTAATCGGAATACTATAGGTGAGAAATATTTTTCATTCATCTCATTTCAATTAATTTTAGAAAAAGTTTTTAAAATTGATACTGTATTTCAATGGTATTCTTTTGTTCCAAAATATAAGGAAAAATTAAATTAAAAGACTGTATAGATTAAATCCTAGTCGACTTGGTGGCTTAGACGTAGTGTTACCGCTTCATAAGCCTAATGTTGCAGGTTCGATTCTAGCTGGAGTCAATTGATTTTCTGCGTGCGAAAATCGTAAGCACGTATGTCATATGATTATGTGGCATGTAAAAATTCCCTTGAGTATAAATTTGCGTCTGATACTCTCGGCAAAATTAAATCATGGCAATATTTGGCATTCGACAAAAGCTTGATTTAAAAATTATTCAAGCATCCGAATTTCTGTGGTTAGGCCCGCTAGTAGGTGGTGGCACCTCTGAAATATTTCTCATATTAGAGGATTTGCCATCCCAGTAAAGGCTTAGTTGCTAAGTTGCAGCCTAGAAGAAAACAAATTGAATCCTGTCAACCAGCCTTTGAATTCATGGACGTATATATATATATATATGTAATTAATTTTCAACTCTCTCTCTCAGAACTGTATTAAAGAATTGATTTTAATGTGATACAGAGAGAGCATTTAAAAAACAAAACTGAAGGTTTTTATGGAAAATCGCAATTTTCCTCCGATATTTGAAAATGTCTTAAATATCTGATATATTTATAAAATACTTTTTTTCTTATACGTATATAGATATTCAGATATTATCTTACATTTACGAAAATTAACAAATATATATTTGAGATAGTAAAACGTATCTTCCGATTGATTGTATATTTTAACGTCGCATCCCCCTCGAAGCAACGCGAAGGTTATTGCCGACGGACCTCACAATTTTGAGCCTCGGTCAAGTGACGAGGACGACACAGAACTGGCTCCAAATTTTTAGACCATCTTAATGTAAAGACTTTTAGCATCAATACATTGAACGTCCATCAGCCATTTTAAACAATGGGTATTTAGCAGTAGCGTAACGTACACCCCCGCATCGCGGTGGAGGTCAGGGTTCAAGGGGGCCCAAACCTGACTGTCGCCAAGTACCTACTCCTTGTAAAATCCAACTTGGGGGCCAAAAACCCGAATTTGCAGGAGGACCCAAATGTTCTCCGTTACGACAATGGTATTCAGTGGCCCATGACTCGATAGAAACAACAAAACTTCCGAATTCGTGACTAAGACCGTTCGGCTACCACGGCCCACAGAATATTGTCAGAATTCAGAGGAAGAATTCATTTCCAGTGACACCATTATTTTGTTACTGAATCGTATGGACTTTGTTGCATTTATAGATCGATATGCACTTGTTTGAATTTAAAGTAGAATTTCCATAAGATTATGATCATGAATTCAAAATAGCCGATTGAGGGGAGTTTTAAAAAGAGACAATGCAGTAGAAGTCTGGATGCCTCTGATTAAAGTCAAAGTTCGAGTGCACTTTTTCGAAAAAAGAAAAAGAAAAGAAATTATCTCCAGAAAAGTATGTTACGTTTAGTATTTAATATAAAGGGTTCTTTCAAGTTTCGATCACCGTGGACCCCTTTATGTATCAGCCTGGCAGGTCGAACCTCCAAGATTTTGATGACAATACTCTTGATCGAAATACATGTTCTAGTAGAGTTTTTTCATTGAGAACAATTGAGTGATCTTTTCTAGGGTGGCAAACTTTTAAATTTCCACGAGGCTTTTCAGAGAGTGTAAAAGATGAAAATCTTAATATTCTCTCGCGGACCCCTGGAAAGGCACTGGGGACCCCCGGTGGTCCACGGACCAAAGCTTAAGGATCATTATACTATGATATCTATATATCTTTATATATGTAAATCTTCTGTGCATGTGTATGTGACTAAACTGCTCCTAAATGGCTGGACCAATTTTGATGAATTTGTTTGTGTGGGTTCAAGTAGATTCGAGAATGGTTTAGATTCACAATCGGTCCGATATCGCAATTAGTTAAAAATATATTAATTAAAAACATTAAAAACCTTCAACTCAATATTCACCTGCATTGTTGTAACAACGTTATTGTTATACAAATGACGTAACTTGATGTCGAAAATCGATTTTCCGCCAAACTGGCCAAACCGGGTATTCATTGTTACAAAAATGCAGATGAATCATGCTTTTTAGCGTTTTTAATTAATATCTTATCAAATAATCTGTATATATATAATTTTTCTGTGCGTGTGTATGTGACTGAACTCCTACTAAACGGCTGGACCGATTTTGATGACATTTTTGTGTGGGTTCAAGTGGATTCGAGAATAATTTAGTTTACAATTCGGTCCAATATCGCAATTAGTTAAAAAAGATATTAATTAAAAACCTTGAAACGCATAATTGTATTACCCCTGTGTGCTGTTTATTCTGATAATGCGCGGCAAAACAGTGGCCGCGGTAGCCGAGTGGTATAGGTATCGGATCGTGGCATGCCTTGTCACGAGTTCGAGACCAGTACCACTAAAGACCCGCCGTGTAGGGCAGCGATGCACGTTAAATCTGTCGAGAGCTGAAACGTCCTCCCGTTGGTGTGGTGTGGTAGTTAGGAGAGGGGGTGCCAGCTCAGGTGTCGTCCACGTCACTTGACCATGGTTCAAAATTACGTGGTCCGTCGCCAAAAGCCCTCGTGTAACTGAACAGTGCGACGTTAATATTCAATCAATCAATCAATGCACGGCAACAAAAAATAAGGGAACAAGAGGGGAGAATTTTCCGATATTTTCGCCATTTTTAAAATTGTAATCTAATTTTTCTATCAAAATCAGACAAAAAATAACTACAGAATCTGAAAGATTATTCCTTTCGCCACGATACGGCACATATGTCTATATATATAATTCTTCTGTGCGTGTGTATGTGACTGCACTCCTAAGCTGCTGGACCGATTTGGATGATATTTTTCGTGTGGGTTCAAGTGGATTCGAGAATGATTTAGATTCACAATTCGGTCCAATATCGGAATTAGTTAAAAATGTGCCAAAATTATATAAGGGCCCAATATTGTTCATAAAAATTTCATGGGCAATATTCTTGAGGCCAATCTTTTGAGCGGCAAATTTCAAGGTGAAGTTGTACTTCTCTACCACAGATCCCAATGATTCTTTCAGACTCACCTACCCATTCAAATGTTTGCAATTTTCAATTCGCTTGTCATTTGCTATGACCATTAATAAGTCACAAGGTTATACAATGACGATTTATGGCTTAGATTTAGAAAACCCTTGCACGGCCAATTATCTGTTGCATGTCCAAGGTTTGGCAAACCATTGCATTTGTTTGTTTATACCCCTCAAGGATTAACCAAAAACATTGTACATTCAATGGCATTACGGTAAATTTATTTTTTGTGCATTGAAAAAATATACCTGTTATGAAAATAGCTCGAGTTTTATCTTTTTTATCCTTTAATCAAAACAAGTTTAGGTTTCTATTCATAATAGCTTCTATATTCAACTTAGTTCATAGTAAATACATACTCACACGCAATCGATAGGTCGAATTGTGGTAACTGTATATGTGATGATGTCAAGTATTGTAATAACTTTCTTTATAAAAAATTTCATCAAAACGGTCCAGATTGTTACAACTTATTCAAAAAAGTTTGTACTTTTCGGATTTAAGACGTGTGGACAGGATAACGCCTGTAGGGACCACTAGTATATATATCGTTATATGAATTTTCTCGGTTGTAAAATAAAAAATTTAATTTGACAATACCGAAAATAAATTAAAATTTAACATTTCATTTTCTTTTCAGTTTTGCCAATTGGATTGCTTCAAGAAATATTCTTCTCATCGGGAAGGCCTAAGTAATGCTTTTTTTTCAATCTTACCTCATCTTTAGTTTAAATTTCCACTTATTTTTGAAGTAAAAATTGTGCTTTTATCATTTTCTAACTTATTATCCTTTATCTTTGTACATATGTTATAGCTACATCAATTATGGAAGTCTCGGAAGTATATTAGGTCACGAATTTACCCACGCCTTCGATAATGCAGGTAATGTTATTGAACAGTTTACTCAACTTTTATTTATATAGGGGTTGCTGTTTTTTTTTTAATTCAATAAGAAATAGTATTAAACAGAAAAACTAAAACTGCATTATCTTTTAAATGATACATGAAAATAAATTGTGTTGACTTATTTAAATAAATAATTTGAAAGAGGACTTGTTGCGCCTACTAAATTGGATCGAGAACTAGTGGCTGGTGTTGTCAAGTGGCGGGTTCAAGTTCTGGTGCCATTTAAGATCTACCATATAGAGGGGCTGATGCAGTTAAACATAGCATGACTCAAACTTCTCACGGTGGCGTGTTGTGCAAGTTAGGAGAGTCTAGTGCCAGCTCAGGTATCGTCACTTGACCACATTTGAAAATGACGATATCCGTCGCTAATAGCCCTCACATTG
Organism: Trichonephila inaurata madagascariensis; assembly: GCA_019973955.1. Lineage (NCBI taxonomy): Eukaryota > Metazoa > Arthropoda > Arachnida > Araneae > Nephilidae > Trichonephila > Trichonephila inaurata. Next base: position 124,086 of record BMAV01026289.1, on the reverse strand, counting down.
CTTTAGAGCTGGGGTGGGCAGACTTTTCCAGGGTACGGGCTATTTCTTATTTTTTCAAGGAATTGCGGTCCACCCTATGTCAGTGGCGCACACAAAGGCGGGGGAGGGGTCCACGGATCCGGACGCTCCCTCATAACCCTTCATTTTTTCCCGATTCGTTGTAGTCCTATGTATATAGTACGTAAAATGTAATTAAGTCAGTGTTTCTCAAACTGTGGGGCGCGCCCCCTTGGGGGCGTGATAACTCTACGAGGAGGGCGCGAGCCTATTGAAAAGTTGAAAACAAAAGACTATTTAAAAAATTATTAATTTACTGAAAATAAACAAACAAAATACATTCTGACATAAAAAATAAAATACACATTTACACTTATAAATGTATCAGTGCTACACAATGTATTTTATAATTAATTTAACAATACTAAGTTAAGAACAAGTTTAATAATTACCAGTGACCCCATTTGATTGTCATATATAAAATTGCATACAAAAATTAACACTTATCTTGATAATTTGTACGGTTAATAATTAATCCATTAACTGTCGATTGAAAGTTACGCAATTCGCTTCACAATGCCAACATTTTTCCAAGTGGGCGCGCCTATGTGATGCACTGACGGGTGGTGGAGGGAATAAAGAAACAAATAATCTGAAATAAGTTAATATTTCGCAAACATTGTCAAGGTCCTTTTATTGCATTCCAAAACCTTCGGAAAAATTTTATGGTTAGCAGTGCGCAGAAAAGATCGTTCTTCAGAAAGACGTATATATACGTCCAGGAAAATAAACACGTTGGCTTAGCGAGACGTTTATATACACTGTGGCACTTAACAGATAAAAGTCGTATAGTAGTTTTAGCGTCAAAGTATATAATGACTGAATTCAATGCATTGTTATTGTATGAGGAAGGTGCGATGAAAATTATAATTGAATATTGGGTCGCGAATATGGAAACTTTGAGAATCACTAAAGTATTTGATATTAGTAATTTTTTTTTATTCATTAATGTTAATTATTTGTTCAGTAATATTTATTTTTTGCTGTTTTTGTTCCCAACAATCGAAAAAATCAAAAAAATCTGTTTGGATGCTTATTGAGGTGTGATACGAGATTTTAATGCATAATTTTTGTTTAGCGTGAATGGAAGGATTTCTAACGATAGATTGATGGAACTAGAGAGGCTTTTTTTAGCATTTTCAGATGGATAGACCAAATGGAAATCCTTAGTCAGGGGATATGCGAATGCATAATAGTCAGCCTCTCTGTTCAACAAATCCACAAAAACAATTAGGAGCAGCTTTTAATTTGAAGCGTTGCAAATAAGAAGGAAATGGTTTGTTAACTGTGTAACGTAACTTGAATGGGAATGGATATCTAAACTGGGTTTGGGTAAGAAGGATTTGTCTCGTAAGACAGTATTACACAGTTTAACCACCAACTCTACTAGTCCTCAATTAATTTATTTTGAAGGAATTGAGGGCTATTGGTGACTTGCCCTCGTAATTTTGAACCACGGTAAAGTGATGAGGATGACACCTGAGGAGCCACTTTTCTGTCTAAACTTCCACACTAGGCTGACGCTAGGAATTTGGGCCATGACATATTTAACACATGCATCACCTCCCTCTATGCGGTGGGTTTTGAGTGGCACTAGACTCGAACTCATGACACTACAGCCACAAGTCCAAGACCATAATCACTAGGCTACCACTACCACTTAAGTCTGAACACTTTCACACAGATTAACAACGAAGGAATCTCGTCAGAGTAAAACGATTAGATCTCAAAATAGAATGGAAATATACACTCACTTCCAAAAGTTAAGCATGAAGATGTAAAATGCAAAAAAAATCAACAAATACTGCTTTGATTGACACAAAATTTGGCAGTAAAGTAGCATATATATTTATACACAAAACAAAATCAATAATTATACACAGAAATGAAAACAATATTAAATTTTTGTAAGTTATCAGATAATGTCATACTTGAGACTTAAACATAATGATGTATAAAGTGAAAATAAACAGCATAAAATGAAAAAAGGACATCCATAGGGTATGTGATCGCCCCCTCCCTCATCTGTATGCAAAGTTTATACCCTCTGACCGTGCTTTCAATTAGGTGGTTAACCACCGCAAAATTAAACAATCGCCATTCTTCTTGTAGAGCAGTTTCCAGCTCAATAAGAGTGGCTGGAGGTGGGAAACGTAAAGATGCAGCACAGCCGAGAGCATCCCAAAGATTTTCAATGGGATTAAGGTCGGACGAATAAGCTGACCACGCCATACGCACAATCCCTTCACTCTCCAGGTAGTCATCGACGATGTCAGCTCTATGGGGACGTGCATTATCTTCCATTAAAACAAAAGTAGGGCCCACTGCTGCAGCGTACAATCCTACAATGGGTTCTAGGACTACATCTCGATACCATCAGCCATCACAGAACCCCATTTAAAAATGTGCAAGTCGGTGCGGTATCCTAATGAAATCCCTGCCCAAACCATAATGCTTCCACTTCGGAATGCGTGATGTTCGATGATGTTTTGGGGCTGATTGCGTGTTCCTTGTTTACGCCATATCCTTATACGCTTGTCATGTGGCTCCAGAGCAAATCTTGACTCATCAGTAAACATGACATAGCCCGAGTCAGACACAGTCCAATTGCCATGTTCCCGGCACCACTTTAAACCTCCAAGCGATCTGCACGTAAAATTCCGCCATTCCAGAGAATCTTTTTCTACCTTCCAGTAAGATTCCCAAAAGCGACGGGGCCGCATTCTCAAAAATGTGGCTCAACCACTTTTGAGAACTCCACCTGAAAGCAAAAAAATATGTGCAGTGCATTTTTGAAGCACCTCCAGAATGGCAAGTCTTTAAGTGCAGACCGCTTAGAGGGTTAATCATGCCCCTCTTGATTGGATGGATAGAGGAACACAAATTCGAGGTACCCGGGCATACAGTCCATTCATATGTAATCTTCGGCGTACAGTAGCTGCAGATATAGCCTTACCATTGGACGCTGTAACCATAGAGGCCACACGTGTGGAGGTCGCTCTTCGATCCCGCTTGGCTACAATAGCAATATATCGATCTTCCGCGGGAGTTGTAACCCTTGGGCGACCGCCTACGGGTCTTCGGACACAACTGCCTGTGTGGTTTGGAATTGTTTCCATAAACGTAAAATTACAGAATGATGAACGCCAAAGAAAAGAGCAACGTCTGTGATCGACTGTCCTGCTTCAATGCGACCCGCAGCACGCCAGCGCTCAAGAATCTTCCATTCATTTTCTGGAAGTCATAGAAACACGTATGTCTTGAAAACAAATTGTACGAAAGATTTAAACACCTTCTATCAGCACTTACAATCAACTTCTGTAACCCTTCGTAAAGCTGGCTTCTTATAAGACTGCCCTTTTTGAATATTTCTTGACATGAAAGCACAATTGGCTGTTACCTAACATATATATATATTTGCATACTTCCATCTACCTCTGCTGTTAATTGCATCCTCTTTAATTCCGATTGGCTTCCGAAAATTAGCATTTTCCGCTCCGTGCTTAACTTTTGGAAGTGAGTGTATATAAAAATAATATTCAGTATTAAAAAAAAATGTTCAGGTAAAAAAATACCCTTTAAGAAAAGTGTGTTTTTTTTTAAATTGAATATTATGCATTCCATGCATATCCAAAAAATAAATTTTATAAAATTCCTCCTATTCTTTTTTCTGCCGACAAATAAGTAAAATATATTCTTAAATGTATAGCTTAAAGAAAGGATCTTCCATGATCAAATATAGTATAATTCACATTATATAATTCAACCTTTTTATTTACAGGAAGTTTATATGATGAAGATGGAAATTACAGAATGTGGTGGACGGAACAAAGTTGGAAAAGCTATAAAGAAAAAACCCAGTGTTTTGTAGATCAATATAATGAATATTACGAGCCTAAGGTGGATTCTCTAGTAAGGAACTAAAGCTAACTTTATAAATTTGCAAAATCTTTTGTCACTCAAGATACAAAACGGAGATGAAACAACTTCATTTATTTAAATAAGAACGCGTTTTAATATTTGTATCTTCTATAATTTTTGTTGGAAAGAGAGAGAGAGACAGATTTGTACTCTCTTGGGCATTTATCACCAAACTGTTTATCTTGAACTAAAATTACTTTATGTATATTCACAGATTACTTTTATTGGGGTGGGGGTATATTTTATGGAACAGAGTTAGACGCGAAAGTGCAAAGGTATAATCCCTATGCTAAAAATTAAAAATATTAGAACCTTGAATAAGTTCTCGTTTTTCCTAATAGAAAGCATTACCGGGACTATGTGTAAGTAATTTCAGATATTAAGTCGTCTACAGGGAAGTACTATATGTAAGCTTGAACTTCAAGGTATGTCAGTTCGTCGCAGTGTAAACAACGTTTTCTTTGTCAGCTCTTAAATTGTCTTGTTTTGTGCCAAATAAAGTATACTTGCAGGGATTTTTACTAAACTATTTTATTCTTAAAAAAATCTGCAGCTGAAGCACACAGGATTCTTGTTTAGACGGTAACAGTGCTCTGTCGGAACATGCAGAGATCGGTTTTTCGACGCTTCAAATATAATAAGGACAAAGAACTCTCTGGCACATCAAAAGAGTTTGAAGACAAAAAATTGAAAGAATAACTTGATCAAGACAGTGCCGATTTAAGCTCATTTCGGGCTCAGGGCGCAAAAGATCTACGGGCCCTCTTCGCACTGATGGATCGAAATGTATAAGCAGAAATTTTAGTTAAGTCTAGCTTATCCAAGCCCGAGACCCCTGAGCGCCCACCCCAAGCGCCCAATAGATAAACCGGCACTGAATCAAGACCCATGTCAGAAGCTAGCTGCAACAGTTTCAAAACTTTTGAAAGCGTAAGGATTATGCAGAAGCAGGGACATTGGAGACCGTATGAGTTGAGGCCGAGAGACGATCAAACGACGTTTTTCTTGCGTGTGAACTTCTGTTTCAACGGTAGAAAAAAGGAAAGGTTTTTTTGCACCGTATCGTGACTTGAAATAAAAAGTGGATACAGTACAATAATACAAAGCTTAAAAGACAATGAGATATAAGCCCGACCGTACATCAACATCGTGTTCAAAACCAAATATTCATAGTTCAGAGCTTCTCCTCTGCGCGTTAGGTGATATCAGCAGGGTGTAATTTATTATGATCTGGGTACTTTTCCGTTAGCCGGGCAAAAGCGAAAAAATGCCAAATAATGCAGAATTTCGCCAAATTTCTTACAACCATAAGGAGAATGTTCCTTTGTTGCCCTGTTCTATTCTCTGAATTCATTCAAAACAAAGAACGTTTCCTTTTCTTTTTTCCATCTTTTTTTGTTTCAAAAAAATCATGAAAATTTGGTATTTAGCCAGAACTGAAGAAATTGTAGTCTCTTTTTTTTCCAAGAGAAATGTATATCGGCAAAAAATGCAACATGCGATCAGAATCTTGAAATAAAACTGTCTTTTTGTGACGGAATACGTTGGCGGTGCAATCTTTCAACATGCCCCACGAAGAAGAGCATTCGCAATGGTACACGGATCGAATCGTCCAGATTGAGTTTGATTGAAACTGTTTTGTTTACAATTCATTGATATCTGCTTATAGTTGAACGTTTTGGACATTTATTCCGTTGATGGTTTTGTCATTCGCCTCGCTTGGTGACGTGGCTCGCGTTTGGTTCACAATTGGCGACATTTGCGCTCGGCTAACGGAAAAGTACCATGAGTTGCTCAAACCGAGTCAGACTATATCAAGCGAGATCACTATCGTCTTCAACTGATGCATTTGAGCCGAGCCCTAAGCCCCCTCAGGGGGCTCACCTACTTTAGGTGGGTACGGGTGTCACAATCCCGAGGTACCCCAGTGATCTTTTCCTTTTCCCAAGGGGTTTACTATCTTTGGTAAACACGGGTGTCACGACCCCGGGGTACCCTAGTGATCCTTCTCTATTTTCGACCCTCCATCTTGTCATCCAATTTCTTTTCCCGTCCAGACCACAGACCTATGAATGTTTGGCGCAGTATAGCGAAAACTGGCTCTTGCGCCATAAAACACCAAACTCATCATCATCATCACCGAGCCCTAAACGAAATACGGCCACTATACGAGAAGAGATAAGACAAAGGGGTTTTGTGTTACATGGCAACGCTATCCACATAAAATTAAACCAGTAAAAACGTATCTGGGAAATCTTAAATTGAAAGTTGTGGCGTATTCACCAAACATAGCCCCTACATATTATTACCTATTCCATTCGATGGCGTATGGCCTCGCTGTGAGCAGCGCTTCCATTCTTATGAAGATACCAAAAATGGGTGGATTATTAACTAGCCTCAAAAGACGTATTGTTTTTCTGACATGGAATTCATATGCTGCCAGAAAGAAGGAAGGAAGAGGTCTCTAGTACGGGAAAATATTGGGTGAAAAGTTTTTTACCTTATATTTTAAATAAAGCATCCCCCACCATCACCCACCCTCCAAAAAAAAACTTTAGCAAGGACTTATCGAAGATCCTAATATATTGGTCTATGGGGAGACATGGACTAAACCTCTAAACCCCTGCTATTATTCCATCACTAATGTTCAAAGGTAGTAATGCGGAGAAAGATTTACAGTTGTATTGCATTACGTTATTTTTAAGAATATAAAGGACTTTTTATTTATGAAAAAAATATTTTTATTTATAAATTATTTAACTTCTCGGAAAGCGCATAAAATTTTAGAACTATTATTAAAAAATCAATGAATTGTTGGGCATCTGTATTAAGTGAAATTAAGGTGCTTACGCGTACTATCGAAGCCACACTCCAACAAAGAATAAAACTGTATGAATTTTTTAAAAACGGAATTCGCTAACGAGAATATGAAGCGCGTAGTCAAAAACTACTATGTGAAAAATAATAAGTAATTATTAATACATAATAAACAATGAAGAAAAGAGAATAACCATTATTTATTACTTATTTTTTTTCTATTAATATTATTTTTATATTTGTATAATATTTTTTTGGTATTATAGCAATTACAATTAGTATATATGTAATTATATAATTTTTATTATTTAGAATTTCTAAATCCAGATTTGCATTTTAGTATTCGAGTTTGTCATATCAAAGAACGCGGTTAGGCTTAGAATGCCGAAAAGTGGAGAAATATGAAACGAAGCACATGGTTGCCAATTCAGCGCTTACGACGCATGTTAAGGGTTCGGATTTGCCTATTTGGTGGGGTTATCTTTTAAAAGCTGCCGTGTTGCAATGTACGTAATTACCGAAATTAATTAAATTTGATTTTAATGAATTTTTAGCTTTACTATTTGACAAAGCTAATAATACGGTATTATTCATTATTTCAGTAAAAAAATATGTTAAAAATATTGAATAGTGCAATTTATTTATTTATATATTATTATATAAATTTTTTTTTTTAATTTCTAGTTGAATGGTACTATTACTTTGGGGAAAATATTGCAGATAATGGAGGACTTTTGGCAGCATTTAGCGTGTTTTTAATAATCCAATTCAAAAACATTTTCTTAATTTAGTAAAATAATTCCAAAATATTAAACATTTACAGCTTTTTCCAAAAAAATCACTTTAACTAACATTCATCAGATTTTCATTTCTCTTTTTCGAAATAGAATAAAATATATAAGAGCGTTTTTCTTTCGGCAATTATATATGTTAAGGTATAGTTTTTAGGAAGAAAAAAAAAAAACAAATCCGTATGAAACATACTTTTGGTAACAAAGAAATCAAATAAAAAATTTTAATAAAACCTCACACCATAAGTTTCCAGATATATTTCATAGTTAAAAGAACAAATTTACTTCTTTTTATTCAATAAGAACAAACTTTGTATAAAGTTAAAGTTTGGTAATAATCCCTACAAGGTTTTCCTTTCCATTTGCAACAAAATGTCTACCTCAGCTCAATAGTTATTAATTTTTACTGCACGAAAGATGACAGGAAAAGTTCTGTGAAAAAGAGAACTCACACCTCAGGATCAACACGCTCACTGACCCCAGGTTAGCAAAAGCAAGGGCTCGTCGGTCTAGTGACGAGGACGGCACCTGAGCTGGCACACGTTCCACACCACACCAACGGGAGGCTTTTGAGTCCGGAAAGATTTAACGTGTATCTGCCCTTCTACATGGTGGATTTCAGTGACACCCTGACTTGAACTCATGGCATCTCGGCCACGAGCTCATGACCATGACCACTCGGCTACTGCAGCCACGTGATCGTTACGGGACATCAACAGAAGTGAACGTGTCGATGGTGTCCGTTGCCTTCACACCACTTGGCAAATAATGGCAATTGTGAGAAGTGATTGTATCGTGTGAATGTGTAAATGTGTGTTTGTAACGATGACAATAATGAAAACATTTAAGATCTTTCGATGTTTAGTAATATTTTGTATCCAATCCTTGTAAAAAAAATGGACTGTACACTGTTTGGTAAAATTCAACATTTAAAAAGTTTATTTACAAAACAGCCTCTGCATTCATATGCACCGAAAGTAAGCAGTATACCCTATGGTACACGGATAATATCCAATATTAATAATGATTCAAAATAGGCAAAAACTATTTCCGTAACTGGATCTTGTGAAACCCATAAACGTGCCCAGAGGTTGATTGCGCACCATTTGTTTTTGTGTAAATTTGCAATCCATCTAGTTAAAAAACACATTTGGAAAAACTCCATGTCACCATGTCAAATAATATGAGATAAAAAGAAAATTTTAAACTACATAAAAATTTTTTTGACTGAAAAAATAAAAATTTGCCCTTTTTGTTTTTTTCTTTTAATGCCAGGAGAAAAAAAAAACCCAACTATTTTTTGATACATTCTCTGGTAAATTTTTTATATCACTTGATTGCCCCTTTGTTAAAGATCGTTTCAATAGAAATTTTTTTTTTAAAAAAAAATTAGATTTTCCCCAAAACCCTTAAGATTTTTATAATACAATGGACTGGAAAAAAAAATGATCAAAAAAACAAAAAAAGGATATATTCATTTATGCATACTTTTTTAACCTCATATAATCATACTTTTAGCAGATATACATGAAACCATATACATAACTACAATATATAAGTAAAATAACATGCAATGTGTACTTTTAAAAATCTATATTCATTTAAAAAATATTAATTAATGAAAAAAATATATATTTCTTTTATACTTCCTGTTGACTTAAAAATTCTAAAAATACTTTTTGAAAAACAAAAATGAGGGCGCAATATTCTTTTAACTGCATTGTAATACACAGCAAATATAACTTTAACATCATTATAATGTATATAATAGTCTAGGTCAGGAGTGACCAACCTCGTCACGCGTGCCACATTGCGGCACGGCAGGGTTATAACAGCGGCAAGCAAAGACTTGTTGAAAAATTAAAACATTTGAAAAAATAATAAATGGCACATTTTTATATACATATATAATTTTATTAAAATTCAGAGGTCTCAGGCAGAAAAAAAATTAAATTTATTTTAAATACTCTTAATTAATTGAATTCCATGGAAAATTATCTCGTAGAGAATATTCTTCATTGTTGTGTGCTCTGGCTTTGTCAAAGGAAGTACATTCGGGGGGTTTTGGAATTTGAGGGAGCTTGTTTTAAAATAAGAAAACAATGAATTGTTTGCCCATTGAGTGCTCTTGCATCTCAAGAATAAAGATTGGCTGTGGGATTTTGCTTTTCTTACTGATAAGATGGGACATTTAAATAATGTAAATTTAAGATTACCGGGAAAAAAGAATTTCCTAATCTAGTTGGTCATATATCTTCTTTTGTGAAAAAACTTTAGTTCCTTTTTTTTTTCTTTGTCTCGATTTTGGAGGAAAACAAAGATTAACGCATTTCACATTATTAGAAGAATTATCGATCAAAAATATTAATGCTCCAAGCTATAATAGATTTAAAAATTTAATATTCATTTTGCAGGATTCATTCAATGCTAGATTTGACAATTTGCAAAATGATAAAAAAAATTATCTTTTCCTAATTTTTTTAATTTCTCTGCAATACGTTAATTGTTACCCATCTGAAATCCACATCATAATTATTGACCTACAGCACCATACTATACTGAAATGAAAATATAAGAAGTTTAATTCACTTGCAAGTGAACCGAATGGTATTGAATTTTTAAAGTTAATACCAACGAGCAATTTTCTAAATTTACACGATTTGGTTATGAACATAATAAAATCAAAATAGCTCAAAAATTCATTAATATGCACCTAAAAGAGCCTAATTTTATTATCATCTTTAAGAATTATTCTATAAACCTATAAGTAACATTTTTTTCATATTTCTTTGCTTGTTAGAAGAGTTGGAAATGGCAAGCATTTTTTTTTTATCAAATAGAGGTACTCTTCTCAAAAAGGTTGGCCACCCCTAGTCTAGGTCAAGTAAAGATTTTAATCTGAATTTGGATAACTATCAGCTTTATTTTTTTCTTTTAATTGCACGTTTTTTTAGTAAATATAGCATGAGCTTAAAATTTTGAACAGATCTTCATAACAAAAATAAAAGAAAATCAATATAGCACAGAAAACCGTTTTTCAATGAATAAATATTATGCAATGCTTATCAAGAATATACAAAAAAATCAATCAGTTTTAGAAGTTTTAGTGTAGTTATATCCTGTCAAAAATTCATTTTGGACATTCTTATTTATGTGTAACTGGTTTTAATTTATGATATAATGATAAAAAAAAATGTATTCAAGAGTTGATTCAGTTTTTTTAGTAAATATCATTCCGTTACTAATGGGGATGTGTTTAAAATACAATTAGAAAAATGGAATGCTTTTCTTCTATATTTTGCTGATTAATTTTTATTCTAAATGTTTTTTATGCCAAATCTTGCAGTCACAATTAAATTCTCATTAAATATAAAAAATTTCTACTTTTAAAGGAAGGCAAATATTCTTTTTTTTTTTAATAAAATGTATTCTGGCACATTTTTTATAAAAAGGAATGTTTAAGAATAAATTTAATAATTAAATATAAAAAAAAGGAAGAGAACAAGAAAAAAAATATAAACTTAAAAATTGAACAGATGGTAAATAACTGTCTTGAAACACAATTAACAGGTTCTAAACTGAACATTATTTTTATTACAACATATATAAAGATAAATTTCATCGGTTTACGTTTTTAAGAATACAATTACACTATTTAAAGGCATTCCATTTTAGATGGGTTATTTCTACAAAATTATATAAATATATATATATATATATATATATATATATTTGCTTTATATATCATATATATAATTATTATAATATATAAATATACATATTACAGGACTGCAGATACCAAAAAATGTTAAAGGATAGGAATGACCAAAATTAAGGATCAATATTCTGAAAAAATATTTCGAATTTATACAAATGTTGAAACTGTTAAATATATAAATCTTATAAACAATTTCTATTTTTAATATTCAAAACTGTTAACAAAAATCTATTAAACCTAAAGTAATAAAAAATTTTTTAAATAAATATAAAAATCACCTTCAAATTAAATTAATAAAAATAATATATTGGTTAATAAATACCGTATTTACCCTCGAATTAATTGCCCCCCAAATTCTCTAATTTTTTGTGAATGTAAATATCCTATTTATCGATATCCACTCCCAAATTCAAATAAATTTTGTGAAAAATAAAAAATAAAATGATTTACGATTTTCCAATTAGAAATTAAATATTTAAAAGAAACATGAAACTGTAAATGATTTAACAGTTCTACCCAAAAATTATCTTCTTTCGATATCTAAGCCGCCCTGATTTTCAATTTACAATTTGTTCTTTCGATTCAATCAAACCGGTTTTATAGCATTCATACAATTTTTGTGGGGATTTGAATGAATACGGCTTGAATTCAAACTTTAAATTAATTCATTGGATTTTAATTCTAAATGAACAAAACCCATTATATTTAAGAAAATTAATTTTTAATAAATGAAATCTTGCAAACACGCATTTAACAAAATAATAAAAAGCTATAAATCAAGATGATTTTAATCACTCAAGTGAACCAATCAGAAAACCAAATCATATGATTTAATCCTTTTCCCCGACCATGAAAACAAAAACTCAAAATGAATACCATTGATGTTTAATTGACCTTGTGTGGTTTAATACATTTATCCGTTTTTCGTCGTAAAATAGGATTAAACATAACCCCTTTCATCCTTCCCACGGCATAACAACAAAAACTATTTGGATACCAAAATATCTTAATTCTAGTCCGGAATCATTACATATATGAGATTTAGACATCTCTCGCGTTCTTCTTCTAAACAAAAACCCCTACGTTTTTTGGGAGCCACGATTAGGTAAAACTTTTCCAACCCAAATCCAAGAAGTAAAACGAAGCAAAGATGCAAATAAGATAACCTTTAAAAGGATAGAAAGTTTAGTGAGCAATGATGGTAATTTAGAGAAAGCTGAGTTCGGAGATGTAAAAGTGTGGATCGACGGTTTAGAATCAAGACGCCCACCCCCCTAATTATACAAGGTGCATACTATTGCACACGAGCCCATTGTCTACCTGAAGTAACTGTATCGTTGAGTATTCAACCAAGGTAGGAAGAATATATTCTGAACGCTAGTATATTATTGAATCGAGATTAGGATCTAATTAGTTATATTGATAAGTGATCTAATTGCGCGATCTGAGTTAGTTAAAACGGTACTTTTGGTTTATTCTCACTTAATATAAGTTTGTGTTTTGATATCTAAGTATTTAAGCTAAATTTTAATAAAGTCATATTAAGAATTATAGAATGCTCATCTCCTTCCGATAATTCCACACCTCTAACTTACGCGGAAACCCCAAGACATAGCTATCGACAGATGGCCATGTCGCAAGACATCTCGTTTTTTACAAAAAAATTTAAGAACAATATTACTTTCTCTCTCACAAAAAGAAATATCTCCAATGTTATCCAAGTATAAAATAATTAAAACATATATATATATATATATATATACTGTAATACTTGCAGATTAATATCTTTTTGGAAAAAATAGTAATAAATATACTTTTTTTTGGTTTTGTTGTGATAATGATTTTACTCATACTAAGCTCATTAAAATAAACGAATCAATTCAAATTAGGAAAATCATTACATGCAGGAATAAATTTTTTTCAATTTAATAATCTGCTGAATTTTTTTAAGTGAACTAATGTATTCATTATTGATCGAAGCTATATTGTTAACTGTATTTCCTAGAAATGTTATTACTATTAAATTTGAATATTTTTTATGCAACCAGATTTTAATATAATCTGAGAGATATTCAATCATTTTATTTTTGTTACAGGTTTGGTGTCGAAAACAAACTGATCATCATCTTGAACTTACTATGGAAAATAGTGTGCATGCACCTGCTAAATTTAGGTAATCATAAAAGAAAAATATCTGAGAGGAATAGATATATTTAAAAGAAAACTTGATTGTATATTGAGTTAAATGATTTTAAAAAAGTTATATATAACCTTGATAAAAAAAAAATTCAAATTAGTTCTATTTAATACAAATGTAAGAAAAATGTGTTATATATTTATTTAATTACAAGTTTAGATGGCTACTGTGTACTTCACAATAAAATAATGAATGTTGATATCCTTTAACAATAAAAAAATATATATTTCAGCAAAATAGCGTAAATAGAATTGTTCTATAATAACATCCATTAAAGCAGTGAATATAGAATTCGTATATTTTTTGTATGAATCCATTCTAATAAATGTATTTTTTTCTTAAATTATAAAATTGTATTTTTCAGGGTAAATGGAGCTCTGTCAAATGTTAAAGAATTTTCGGAAGATTTTAATTGTGAATTAGGATCCAAAATGAATCCTACATCCAAAATGTTTACTCTGAAATGATAAAGAGTTAACATTCAATAAATATATTTATTTATCTACAGTTATGAGCATTTATTTAAAAATATTATGCAGGCCGAATTTGTGATTTTTCAGCAATTTCATCTTTTTCAGAACTTAGCACTGGTATATCATTCAACGAAATATCTGCAAAATATAAAAATTGTATTGATTACACAATATTTTCATTGTTATCATTTTTTATGCAACATTCTTATTTCTAAAAAAAAAAAAAAATCAGAGCTTATACAGATTTTTCAAAGAAAACAGTAAAGTTGTAATCCAAATAAATAAACATACAACTTTGATGTTAAACATGAACGAAATAATCGAGTACTTCTTTCGTATATAATGGCTTATTAATTATTTATCAAATGCCTGCCCTTTTACCTTAAAGATCATCAGGCACACAACAAGTTTTCGTCATTTTTTTTACACAGTTCAGTTCTCTAAGTACAGAGCACACATCCAACTGTACAGCTTCCCTGACTTGTCTAGAATTACATAAAACACATAAAGGTGAGAAGACAAATGAAAAATTATTAATTATGACAAGGTTCATTTCAACACAATACAATTTCTTCCTACATTAGTGATTTCATTACTTCAAAGCAGAGCAAATAAATTTCTTCGCTTACGGAACAAAAGGTTCCAAGTCCTATTCTACTTCATTGGTGATCATGGCCGTACAAAGGAATCGCAACCTTCAAGCGAAGCAGTCGTGGTGCCCTCTATCCACTGCAAATGCAACCAGCAAAGTCACACACGCTGACGCAACCCACAAGCCGTTACACGCGAATGACTCACACGCTCGCCATAACAATGGTATCGTTTATGCGCCGAATCACTGTCAGGAGAGTGTGTGGTGCTGGTATCTATAAAAGCCAGTAACCACCTCCGTACTACGATGATCATTTTGACATAGTTGCTTAAGTACTCACTTACGGAGTGAGTGAGTGAATACTAACGTCGTACTGTTCAGCTACGCGATGGCTTTTCTCGACGGGCTACGTAATTTTGAAACATGATCAAGTGACGTAAACCACTCCTGACTGCAGTAATTTATTTATAATTAATAAAAATTAATTGATTAAAACTAATTATTCAAAGAATTACAAATACAGCTATGTTGGCATCATTTTTGCGTTTTGTGTCAAAAAATTTTTTTTTTCCAACTTTAAAACGCTCATTTGGTAAAATTTTTAACACTATTGTTTTGGGTTTTAAAAATGAAACTTATTCAAAAATTTAATTTAAAAAATTATTGACCAATTTTTTAAAAAATTACAGAAAATCCAGTTGGTTTTTTTTTTAGCGACTTGGGTAAAAAATTTTAAAAGTTTTTTTTTTTCCTCCGTTTTAAAAATTCAGGAACTGACATTTTATATAAACGATTTTTTTGGGATAAAATACGATATTTTAATTATAATTAATAAAAAAATTTACCACTTAATATTGTGTTGCTTGATATACATATTTATAAATTGTAACTTTTTAATAAAAAAGTAGCTAAAATAAAATTTCTTTTTTTGATCTAAGTAGGAATTGACTTAATTTATATATATATATATATATATTACTTGTTTTCTATTCTGTTGGTTCATTATTTCAATATAAAGATTTACAAAATTATACGAGTGATTAATGATTCCTCATTTCGAAGTCAGCCTTTTCAAATTCTTCCCTTTTTCGTGCACAGTAAGTTGGTATAGTAAATAATTAATTAATAATAAACCCTTTTTACTTGATTTACCTATTCTCTTATTAATTTCCCTGCTTCCTTCTCCCTATATATTCCACAAAAATCCAAACTGTCATCACAATTTCAACAACTATACAATACACGAAAATCAAATATAAATGAAAATTGTCAACCATCGAATCACAATTTAAAATCATGTATACTTGCCCCCGAAAGTCTGCGTACTGGCAATCATTTTATGTGTTTATGTTATAATTACTATTAAAATCTCGCTTTAGAAAATCAAAGTACTTTGTCAGCAATTCTTCAAATTTTCCTTATTCAAACAGCAGCAAAATTCCCCTTGACAAGAAAAAACGAGAATGACCACCCAAAAAACCAACCATGCCAAAAAATCAGACAAAAAAAAAAAGCTTTTTTAAAGACCTTTTTTTGTAAAAAAAATTGCACTAAATCGTGTTTTCAAGTAATTATGTTTTTTTACGATTTATTTAGGGTTTGATATTTAAAAGCTTTTGTGGTTCCATGGGAAACAGAATAGACATGGATATATTATTGAAAGAAAAAAACATCATAGATCTTCGGAAAAATTTTTAAGCAATTGTTGATCCTGTTAATAGGAGACATTCAGATTCAAAAAAATGTTCATAAACTACAAATCAACTAAATTTTACCGTCCAAAGGGCCCAAAATCCGGCCACCCATCTGTAGTGTCACCGAGAATCTTGATTTGTTTAAAACGCTCTATAAAAAATTTAAAAAAAATTTTAGACTATGTTCACAAAAACTAAAAGGGGCAAGATATTCAAAAAAATGACTTTTTAAACCCCAATCCGAAAAAAAAACTGAAAAAAGGGGGGAAATATCAAAACCCCGTTGCATTCAACAAAACCCTTCATCCTCGAGGAACAGAGCTAAGAGAATGGCCTTTGCCAAAAAACATCTAAATAGGACACATAGTTATTGGAAAAATATAATACATTCAACTGAAAGTAATTTTTGTAATTTGGCATGAAAAAGAACAAAAATATGCCTGCAAAAATTCCTGGACAGATCTTAAGGAAGAGAACCCTTTTTTGACTGTCAAACATGGAGAAGACATAATGTTCGGGGGTGCATTGGAAGCCTTTCTGATGGTAATCTGGAATTTATTGAATCAAAAATGTACAAAATTGGTTACTTGAACTTGTTGAAGTAGAATATCAGGACATATGCCTAGAAAATTGCAGTGAGTGATGATTTTTACTTTGAGCGGCACAGAGGTACCAAGCAAATGGCTCATTTAGTTAATATTGTAAAACCATGGCTGTTTGGACGTGTCCCAATTCCGTAAGCCACCTATTCTGCAGACCTAAGCAATGCAGTATTTGTGAGATTTACTCTAATGAATAATCAGGAGAACGTAATAACTTTCAAAGAAATGATCAAATCTGTCGCACAGATGAAACAACTAAGCTAGTTAAATGCTTGCGAAGTATGTGGACAGAGTTATAGAAAGAACGGAATAGCTCAAAAAGTATTTACTGTTAGCTACAATCCATTACTGTAAAGATTTTCCAGGGTGTATCACGCAGACTTCGTGACGCACAACACGATTTGTGTCGTTCTCAAGTTGTAAACATTTGTATTATTTTTATGTAATATTCAGGTGATTAATGCTTATACTATGTGAATTTACGACGTTAGAATAATCAAATAAAAAATAGTATTGATTCAGAAAAATTTCATTCAATTAACGATCTTTGCATGAATATGAAAGATGTTCGCCTGTAAGCAGACGTTCGGAGGCAAATGTATGTGGTTCCAATGAAAGATGCAAAAACTCTGTCACCTTTCTTATCTTAAGCAATTTGAGATAATACAGAAATGTCCAAATTTGTTTCAATATGAAACAACTTTTTTTACAATCCAATTTTGTTTAAATTAGTAACACTAATTCTGAAAAATTTAGCCTATTTGAACTCTATATGATAAATCACTATTACAAGGAATACAAGTATATAAGAGGTACAATTGATTTAAATGGTAGATGTGAATGCGTAAATATACCAAACTAAATTATAAAAAAAAAAAGCGCCCGGGGATAGCGTCATTTATAAAAATTTGAAATTGAAAATGGAGACATAACATTCATTTTGGTTCTTTTCGGGAGGCCAGGGGGGTTTCATTAGAAAAAGGGAGAGGGGGACCCAGTTTGGTTTTTTCCTTATAAAATAACTAAATTAATTGCTCGTGAACAGATTCGTGTAAAATTTATAATCACGAAAAAGATTATTACTAAAGAGACAAATTGATCCTGAATCCTTTCGGCTTTTTAATCATTCGTTCACCCGGAAAACACTTGGAATACCTATTTTAAAATTTGGAAAATCTAGAAATGGCTATGGTAGTCAAAATCTGAAAATGGTTTACCAATAAGCCCCAAATCTGGAAGTGGTAAGGGGAATAACCACCAAATCAAAAAATCTTTTCCTAATTATCCTAACGGACAGGAAAAAATTTAAAAATTATTGTATTGTCATCGGCCCTTTGACAATTGCAAAATTTCAATTAATCTGCCCTTTTTAAAGGGGGTAAAATCCAGTTAAAAAAATTCCCATTACATACAAATGAAACTCATAAAGCGTGTTAAAATACCCTCCATAATTTTTTTTAAGACTTGTGTTTCTATGACTTCCAGAAAACAAAGGGGAAGATTCGGGTGGGCGTGCTGTGGGGCGCATTGAAGAGGACAGTCGTCACAAATGTTGCTCTTTTCGGGGTTCACTTCGATTTTTTTTTTGACTTCCCAAAACCACAGACGGTTGTAAGAAGGCCGAGGTGGTCGCCTGGGGTTCAAACCCCGCGGAAATCGATATATTCCCCATTGTAGCCAAGCGGAATCGCAGAGGGCCTCCATGTGTGACATCGGTTACAGCGCCATTGGTAAGGCTATATCTGCAGCTACTGTACGCCGGGTTAAAATTGTGACGAAGCCCATCTCTTCCCCTTTTTTAACAAACCCCTTTCCGACAAAAGCGAAAATTCAGGCATTTTTCTAATTTGGGAAGGGAAATTTCGTAAATGGGTGGTCAGTTCGGGAAACCCCGAGCTGGCGGACTATAGAAAAAAGGCCCCATTGTGTATTTTTTTTCCCGCAATTCGGTGACCGGGGCTCAAAAAGTCAAAAGTGCCCCCCTGGTGCCCCTTTTGGGGGGAAAAAAGGGAAAAAGGGTCGGGCGCGGCAGAAGGGTAGAGATCAAAGGGGGCCGAGATAAAAGGGGGCAAAAAAAAAGGTTGAGTCAAAAAAAAGATCAAAAAGAATGATTAGGGAGATAGAGAGGATAAAGGGGGGAAGAGTCCGGGCTAGGGGGACTGGATTTTTTTTGGGGGGCCGTTTGGACGTCCCCTTTAACGATAGAAAAAGCGATAACGGCCCGTAAATACAGCGGTCCTAGTGAAAAAAAGGGGAAAGGGGAAAGGGGAAAAAGGGCCCGGGGAATTTTGACCACGAATCACCCCGACCGGGGGGAAACACCGAGTGAACCCACTCAGATTTGAATATTTTTTTTAGCGGACAAAATTGCCCTTATTTTATGTAAAAAGACTCGAAATCATTTCGGACACTTTTGCTATTGAATTGTAAAAGAATATACAAATTTTATATTTTTTTATGATTTTCATACTGAAATAAATAGTTACCCAAAGGCTGTGTGAAATCATTATAATATGAATGTTTATGCCGGGGTCCCCCCGAGTTTGGTTCCTTTATCCGTCCAATCAAGAGGGGCACGATTAAAAAGTGCCGGGACATGGCAATTGGGCGGGGTCTGACTGGGGGAATGTCATTTTTCTGACGAGTCAAGATTTGCTCTGGGCCAAATAACAAGCGTATGGATATGGTGTAAACAAGGAAACGCAATCAGCCCCAAAAAATCACCGAACATTACGCATTCGAGACGGAAGCATTATGGTTGGGCAGGGTTTCATTAGAAAGCCGCACCGACCTGCACATCTTTAACGGGGGTTTTGTGACCCGGGTGTCCCGGGATCGAGATGTAGTCCAAACCTTTGTGAGATTGTACGCTGAAGCGGACCCTACTTTTTTTTAATGGAAGATAATGCCCTCCCCAAAAGCGCAGCGTCTGACTACCTGGGAGTGAAGGGGGTTGGGGTTTGGGGTGACCCCATATTCCCCCACCAAACCCATTGAAAATCTTTCGGGTGTTCGGCCGTATTACTTCAGTTTCCCACCTCCAGCCACCTTATTGGGTTGGGAAAATGCTCTACAAGAAGAATGGTGATTGCTTTTCGGGTTTGGGGGACCACCCAATTGAAAAATGGTCAGAAGGTGTCTTTGCATACAGATGAGGGGATCAAAACCCTATTCTGTCCTTTTTTTTATTTTATGCCTTTTTTTTCCCTTTATACATAATTCTGTTTAAATCTCCATAGCATTGTCTAATAACTAAAAAATATTTAATATTGTTTTCATTTTTTATAAATAATGTTTTTTTTTGTATAAAATATATGCTACTTTCTGCCTAACTTTTTGTCAATCAAAAAGTATTTTTTATTTTTGTTTTTTTATATCTTCGTGCTTAATTTTTGGAAGTGATTGTATAATAGAGCAGCAGATCTGGCTCTTTGGTTTATTATGAGTGAAAGTACATTTGCTTTATCATACCTCAAGCCAATAACAGAATCAGTAACTAAATTTACCTAAATTGTTTCCCATTTACCTCCAGAGGTTGCATCACTTTTGAGCGATATTTTGACAAATCCCAATAAAACTGATCCGTATAATCATCTAAAAACTGAGCTTATAAATCAGGAGGCGAATCTTCCTATATATGAATCCTAACCGGCATTTATCAGTTGAAGAATTAGGTAAAACTTCCGTATTGCGAAATATGAGACGGCGGACACAAAGGGGTACAAGTATACCAGAAAAATTTATTCTCGAATTGTTTTTGAAACCACAGTTCTTGGATAACTATTTATTTCAGAATGAAAATCATCAAAAAAATAAAATTAATATATTCTTTTACAATTCAATACCAAAAGTGTCCGTAATGATTTCGAGTCTCTTTCCCCATAAAATGGGGGGCGTACCTTCGCCCGACAGAAAAGTCCTATTCAAATCGTGAGTAAAGGGTTCACTCTCGATAATTCCACACCGAGTCTGAGTGAGTTCGCTGCCTGATCGAAGCTAGAAGACCGCTGCTCGTGGGCTCGTTATCGCTTTCTATCGTTCAGGGACGCCCAAACGCTCCCTTAAAAAGCCAGTCTCCGCCCGGACTCTCTCACCCTCCTTATATCCTTTTATCTCTTCTAATCATCCTTCTCTGATCTCTTTGTCGGACTCAACCCCTCTTGTTCTTTTTGCCGCCTTCCGATCTCGGCTCCCTTGATTTCTTACCCTTCTGCCGCGCCAAATCGGTCTCTTTCCTGTTCTCTCGTCCAAGAGGCGCCGAGGTTGGGTGCACATTTGACGTTTTCAGACGCGCCGTCGTCACCGTTGCGGGAAAATGAAAACACAATGTTAAGGCGCCTCTTTTTACAGTCCGGTCAGCCCGGGAAAAAGGTTCGAAACTGATCACCCAGTTACGAAATTCCTTCCAGCAATTGGGAAATGCCTGGAATTTTCGCAACGTCTGTCGGCAAGACGCAAGGGATCTGTTAGCAAATAGGGGGAAGAGATCAGCTTCGTCACACTACCAACATCGGCACAAACCATTTTGGCTGCTGTTGTAGACCTCACCTTAGATAAAGCAGCCGAAGTCTCGGATAGAATTTTGGAATTTACACCTATTCCCATGGAAATTCACGCTGTAAACAAAAATAATATTAATTATTTCGAACAAAAATTACTGCGTGAAATTGAAAAATTAAATGCACGAATTGAAAAAATTGAACTTTTCTCAACATCGTTCTTCCTTTCGTAGAGGTAGCAGTCAACAAAGATCGAGACAGTAGTTAAAATCGCGACGTCTCCGTTTGTTGGTATCATCACCAATTCGGAAAAAATTGTAAACCTAAAATGCTTTTCGCCTTGTAAATTTCAGGGAAACGGAAAAACGAAGAACAGAAGCCTATTTCTACGCGATCGGAATTTGTAATTTTTGATCGATACTGGATCGGACTTGCCAATTCTTCCGACAAATAACTACCAAAAGAGAAATCCTATCCAACAAACAATTTTTGCTGCTAACTCGTCAACAATTAATGTTTATGAACAAAAAACACTTTCCTTAGATTTTAAATTAAGAAGACTTTATTCGTGGTTGTTTCTGATAGCTACTGTTACTACACCTATTCTCGGGGCAGATTTTTTCATTTCCATGAGTTATTTCCCGATCTACGAAACAAATGTCTAAGAGATATGAAAACAAAAATTCAATAAAGGGTAATGTAAAAGTAACAACTATACATTCAGTTAAAATGATTTAGGACAGTTCTGTGTATCATACACATTTAGCTAACTTTCACAGCTTCACAAAATTACCCAACCCCATAGTAACCGGTTAAACATAAAACTCAACATTACATAGAAACAGTATAGGTTCTCCAGTCACAGCAAAACCGCGTTGTTTAGCTCCGGAAAGGCTAAAAATAGCTAAAGCGGAATTTCAAAACATGATCCGATTGGGGCATATGAGACCCTCACGAAGTAATTATGCATCCCCACTTCACATGGTGCCCAAAAAGGGAACGATGGAGTGGCGGCCCGTTCGAGGCAAAATAAGGAAAGCCGCGATGGACAGGAATTAACATTTAACTGACTCTGTTTATATTTTCTTCCCATTCGAAAAGAAAACCGTCTCCCTTGATTTATGGTCACTACTTGCAAACGTTTTACGACATTTCCTGGAAGTGATTCCTGCCTAGGTTCATCATATTGTTCACACACTCAAAACTTGCCGCCTGTGCTCGTTATAGAATGACCTCCCCTTTTTCCTGTTTAAAACCAGCAGATAACAATCTTTTGTAGATAGTTTTATTCCATGCATTCATTATTTGTGTCGTTTCCCACGCTGCTGTTGCTATAGTATTTGGAAAGTGAGAAAACTTCTGTAAACGATGGAATGTGTGGGTTTCCATTTTCTTTCCCACCCAAAGGGATTGTTGAACGATTCACTTTGCGAGTGCAGTGTATTTTTCCCTTTCAGATGACTTAGATGAGGAATACGTTGATCTTATAGCTGGGACTAAATGTGTCTGAGAAATTTTACTGTATTTCAATAAATAAACCAATTTCTAAAATTAAAATTAACATATTTCGAATATCGATGTAAAATTTAAAATAGTATATTTGTGTATATACAATAGAAGATATTAAGATTAATCTCAATCCACAGTTTTCTAAAAGAAGATAATAAACATTATATATACAAATCAGAAACTTGGAATATAATTTAAAAAGTATTTTATTATTGTTAAAGACGACATATAATATCAGCAGAGAAATTTTACGAAGTGAAAATGTTCAAAAAAGAATGTTTAAGAAATTACTTTTCTCCTTTCAAACAAAAATGGATGTTTTAGTCAACGCCGGATTAAGATTTGTTCCTTGGTCATAGCCAATAAAAACATGATTAATAGCACTGGGTTAGTTTCAGAACTTAAAATGTGAATAAGTAATAACGCAATATTAGTGGCGTAACGTGCACCTCCGCATCGCGAGGGGGGGCAGGGTTCTAAGGGGTCCAAAGCCCGAATACCGCCAAGTACCCTTTGAACAATCCTACTTGGAAGCCCAAAACTGACTTTGCGGGGGATGCGTTCTTCGCGTTACGCCACTGCACAATATCAAATACCGTATCACATTCGATTCGGTCATTTAATATCAAGGAACAGAAATAGCGTTAAGTTCTATGAATAGGGTACAGAAATGAAAAAAACTGAGGGTTTTTTAGTATACTTAACTTTGAAACAATCATAAATTTCTCTTAATTTGTAAAAATTGAAAATTTGCTGATATTTATTACAATTAAAATGAAATAGTATAATTTTCACACTAGTCAGAGAAAGTTTATGAAATTTGAAATTCCTCTTTCTTTCTTTTTGTTTCATGTAATAATTAGTACTTGCTGAATTTCACATGATGAACCTTTGATGAAATCAAGATTTGAGCCTCGACTCACCTAATAATCAGAACACTTTTCTGAATATTCCCTTTAAAAAATAAAATATATATAAAAATATTTTTAATATAAAACAGAAATTAATGCGCTAATTAAGTAGAATTATTCCTCATAAGGCAGATTTTTATATCTACGCTTATATTACAGAAACCTATCATGAAATGCAGCTTTCTAAATATAAAAGAAAGTTGAAAAATGAAAATGACTAATTTTAAGGCATTATATAATTAAGTATTACAAAAAGGAATAGATTTCGTTTGAATGAAAGACCTGAATTAAAAATACTAAATTATTTTAGGAATTTAATTGCAGGACTTTTGCAAAAAAATTTATTTTATATTTATTTTTTCACTAAAAAAATTAGACATATGCAATGCTTTTTATTTTAATTTTTATGTTTGCACTAGAACTGATGTTTGGGTAATGGAAGTCTAGTGGGAAGTCACAAACAATGGGCTTCCAATCGCGCCACGGTTTTCAGTTTTCATTTAATGAAAAGTCCTTCATATTAAATATGTGAAGTATACTCGTATATATATAAGAGCTCTGGTATCATCCTTCTTACTAAACTGCAGTTCAGAATTACGAGATCCATCACCTATCCAAATAAAAATTCATATTTGGGAGTGATTTTGAACCAGTCGCTTAGTTCTCGTGGTAATATCATCTTTAATAGCTAGGTACTTTATGCAGAAAACGATAATTCAGAGATTAAAATTTTGAAAATCTCTTCCATTGAATAAATGCTATGGTAAGCTAAGGCTTCGACCAATTATTACATTTCTGTTTTATAAATTAATGCAGAGCATATTATACAGAAGTTATCAATATAGCTGAGTGGTAGTGGCTGAGCGGTAGCGTATCGTGCATCCCCACCTTAGATCCGGGGTTCAAACCCTGGGCTGGGCAAAGTAGACTCGGCCTTTCATCCCTTTAGTGGGTTGATAAATTGGTACCAAGCTTGCTTGGGAATTTAACTCTGGATGTTTCGCGTTAGACAAACCACCTGACCGGAACATCTACTCATGCACCTCAGTGCCTAAGGTCAGGAAAACTGACAACAATACAATACAATATCGTATGTTCAAATCAGTTACTTCATTCATGTCAAAGAAATCTGCCCATTTTATCAAGTTCAGTTTTTTTAAAAAATGCTTTAAAATCTATCCTTTTCACATTTCAAATTTTCTCTCTCTCTTTATACATTAAATAAAAATACAATTCATAAAAGATTTCTACAATACAGACCTATTTGTGGTGATACAAAAACTATGAATACAACTAAATACAGAGTGGAATTTTGGTGGAAAATTCTACATTGTATTTGGTTCTCACGTCAATTTTTACTTCGTATAAGATATTTACACAGATTTTTAACCTTTTTTAATGGGCCACAGCCTAGTAAATTAGTAACGGGTTGGAATCTGCATTTTGCTAAGAATCCATTTTTTGAAATTTTGCATGTACGACCTTTTATACGAAACGGGATCTCAAATTTCTCTAGTAATATTGTGTGGTAGTTGATATAGTAATATAAATTAGACGTTCCACGTGACGTGTCTTCGTTTGACTACACATAAATTATGAAATCTGTTACCAAAAGAACTCATTTTATTAAATTTCAGTATGAAATTAATTTGTAAAATTATTGTAATTTACATTTTTGTTGTTTTGTTAATTATAAAATTGTTTGATTGCTATTAATTAAATTTTCATTATTATGTTTAAGAAATGTTAAATAATTTTTAGCGATGCATTGAATATGGGACAATTTTCTTCCAACAGTCGCTAAATTATTAATCAAACATGTACATTTTTCATCTTTTGTACGCAACGCTCTTATTAAATTCAATTACTAAAAAACTGTAACGATATTTATTTCATTATTATTTCAGACGTTTTCAACATCAGAGCATATTTTAAAATTAAAATGTGTCGAACTAAATAAAAATAATGTAAGCATTTTATATTCCTAATTTTTTTATTACTTTGATTAATTTTAAAATAGTATTAATTTTTTTGAAAATATATAATGGATCAGATAAGTTGTTTTTTTGTATTTATTAATCGGCTAAATTTTTCAAATAGATGTGTTAATCATTATTTGAATTTTATTTTAGATAAGAGTTTTAAAGAGTTGACTTTCTCTTTTTAACCCTAAAAAATTATTTTATTTCCTCATGAGGATAGAAATATTAATGATTTGGATGAGTGCATTTGAATTTATATTTATTTTTGTTGATAACAATTAAAATGTTGTGGCTATTTCTAAATAACGCATTGTTATGCTAAAAAAGGAATACTAACTTCAGAAACCTTTTATAATTGATGTGACAATTATAGCATTTCGTTTCAATTGTAATAAATATAGATATATATATTGTATAAATACAGATTTCATTTGTGATATACAAAGGACTTTTATATAACAAGGGGAAAAAAATTCATTTGATCAGTTCAAGGCAGGTAATGTGGCTAGCATTCTATATAATTTATCTCTGTACTCTTTTCGTAATGTTTCGCATTAAGTACTCGATGAAAATATTTAAGAAAAGCTGCAGATCTTTTATAATGACATTATTCTCTAAAAAAAATGAAGTTTAAACTGAGGGTCCTCAGCTTAAGACAAGAGGACCCTAGTAGCGAAGCATTAAAAAAAGAAATTCTTAGAATAACTAAGGGCATTTTTAAAGTATTTGAACCACTTCATGGGAGGTGGGAGACCCTAACTACCCACACACAGGAACATAACTTGACATAAGAGGAATCTATAGGACCAGTAGCGCATACAGAATTTTTTCGGTCAGGGTCAAAAAGTTCACCAGTCTTGTATCATGCTCCTTTTGATTTTGTCGATTTTTGCGAATAAAAAACAGTAAAAAACTAATTATTGAATAAATAATTAGTATTAATTAAGAGAACAGAGACGTTCTAACCCTTGAAAAAATCGATTTTTCAATTTTCATCTTAAAAAAAAGTAGATTTAATGCTGATTCCAAAAATGTGTAACATGTATAGGTTTAAAGCTTAATATCCGAGTAATTGCGGTTTTAAAATGTAAGCAACAGCTGTCACGCCTGTTGTTTACGTTATCACACGTCAACTGCCACGCCCATCTTACAACTGACCGAAGCATGTTTTTATGTAGATTGATGTTTTTATAATACTTAATCTGATTTATTTATTTTATTCTTGTGGTTTGAGAAGGACTATAACTACTCAACTCAATCTTGTTTATACCCAAGCTGTGTGTGGGAATTTTAAACGTTTTGCTTTCTCGTGCTTGAGTTACAAACACGTGAGCTACGAATTTCGTATTTTGACTGCTTATTTACTTTTTTTTGTTTACATTCAATTTGTTTGCAATTTGCGAGAATTTTAAATATCTGCAATGCCTCGAACAAAAAAGTTTGGGCAAGTCAAACGTTTTTTAAATTCGAAAAAAACACTTCAGAAAAATGCTGAGAGTGAACGAGTTAATGTCAGTGGATCTAAAAAGAAAATTGAGAAGAGTGGAAGTATCTTTTAAGGACTATGAAGATAATTTTTCAGTTGAAACTCAAAGCAGGTATGTTATTATTGACTTAAATATGCTCAATGATATTTTCAACAATATAAAATGCAGATATTGTGATAGATCTTTTGTTTTTGATGTTGCTGAAAATAAAAGTAGTCGCAAAGGCTTTTCTACCAGTGTTTCAGCAACTTGCAAGTATTGTGGTTCTGGTCATTCTTCAATGACTTCAAATACCGTGTCAGATGGATATGAAGTAAATTTGAGGTTTGTTTATGGCATGAGGTGCATTGGAATTGGCAAAAGTGCAGCTCAGATATTTTGTGCACTGATGAACTTACCTCCCCCTCCAGCTAAATTTGAAAGACTGTATACGCCAATTTTTAAAGCGTTGAAAACTGTTTCATCTCGTTCAATGGTTAACAGCGTTAAGGAAGCTATCATTGAAAATGAACACAGTAAGAACATTGCAATTGCTCTTGATGGGACCTGGCAGAAAAGAGGACACTGTTCGAAGAATGGCGTTGTAATGGCAACTTCTCTCGATAATGGAAAAGTTATTGATTTTGAGAGCCTATCAAAATATTGCTTTGAATGCAAAAATACGAACAAAACCTGTGATAATTGCCATGTAAACTATCATGAATTTAGTGCGGGAATGGAGAGTGAAGGAGCATTGCGGATTTTCAGTCGCTCCTTACCAAATTACAATGTTCGGTATGTTCAATACCTTGGAGATGGAGATTCGAAGGGGTTCCTAAAAGTTCACGAATCAAACATATACGGTGATTAATTTCTTGTTGAAAAGCTAGAGTGCATCGGCCACGTCCAAAAGAGGTTTGGAGCAAGACTGAGAGCCCTAAAGAACAATTCAAAATCCATCAAGCTGTCAGACAACAAACCAATATCTGGACGAAGAAGGTTGACAGATGCAGAAATTCTTCTGCTGCAAAAATAGTATGGCCTAGCCATAAGAAGAAAAGTTGGAAAATCAGTCGCAGATATGTCCAAATCTATCTGAGCAGTATATTTCCATAAACTGTCGACAGATGAAAATCCGCAACATGCTTTGTGCCCTATGGGAGAAGAAAGTTGGTGCGGGTACAATAAAAGCATTGTATCAGGTGAAAATATACCCACAAACATTCCCTTCCCAGAAGCAGCTCTTTAAAATTAAAAAATTTTAGAGACTTAGCTGCAAAAAGAACTGTTATTAAAATGTTTTTCATGGCCCAAAACCCGAACCCCAACGAAAGCTTTAATAACTGTGTGTGGGAATCGTGTGCCGAAAAACACATTTGTGAGCAAAAGAACTTTTTCAAATTGATGTTAGGGACGCAGTTATTGCTTCAATGAAGGTGCATACGCAAGGACAGAAGTATTAAAGCATTAAAATCAATCCAGGCATCAACACTTGTGAAGGCTTTGCAAAATTGACTACGTCAGAATTTGGGAAACTGAGATGGTTTTTCCCAAAAGCTACCAAAGAAGCCAAAACAACAAATAGGCAAATTAAAAAAGGGAAACAGGGTGTTTAGAACAGTCAATGCAAGATGAGTACAGTGCTGGAAATTTTTAAAATACAAATCTTAGGTAAGTGAATCATTTTATTTAGTTTTCTTCATTTTTCTCAAAATGTGTTTCTTCAGTTTTTAGGTACATGTGTAGAAAACTCTATTTGTTATATTTTAATGAAGCTTGGTATGAGCTTTTGTGTCATGATAATGTATTTAATGCTACTAATTTTATTTCTGAAATGTTAATATTTTTACTTTTATTGCTCAATTTCTAAAAAAAAAATTCCAATCTTTATCAAAATTTCAAAAAGTCAAAATTCAAAATTTTTTTTAAAAAATTCTGTGCAAGGAAATATAAAAAAAGAAATATATTACATTTAAATAAAGGTACAATTTTATAACTAAAACAGCATGTTTTGTGGTGTTATATGTTATAAAAGGAAAGATACATGTACCTAAAGAGCACCATGTATCCGAAAACTTTTTTGGTGTGTACTTTTTCGAATCCTTATATTTTTTAAAAATATTTTATATATTTAATAATTTTATGTTGTAGTATATTAAGAAAATATAGATTGTATGGCACAAATTTTTTATTTATGGAGTCCTTCTGTTTTTGAAAATAATGTTCTTTCAATAAGCCAAATTTTGCTCATTTTGTGCCATCGAGAACTCCCGGTTCCCTTAATAAAATTAATCATTAAAAACAAATATTTAATAAAATTTCACGTATTAAATACTTAAAATTATAATCAATCGGGAAAAAAATCAATTGCTTGGGGGGGGGGATCATTCACTTTTTTGAAAATTTGTGGATCTTATAATATGCAAAATATCAGCAATATAGGTAACGTAGATTTTGGGGAAAATGAGGAATGCAAAAAATGCATTTTGAGAAAAGCACAAATAAAGATATTTTCATCTGTGATTTGTAAAATAATATTTTTTAATGTAATATAAGGTCATACTATAATTGATTGGATTATTTTGCATCATTTCTCAGTTTTTAAATTGTAAAGTTAAAATTCTAGATTATTTAGAAGTCTTTTTAATTACTCTTTCTTTACTTCATCAACACGTGTTGTCAACGCGATTCACACCTCTTCTTCCGTTTAAAATACCAAAAATTTATGTCAATAAGTTTTAGTATTTTTACTTCACTTTGAACATCATCATTACAGGATATTACAGAATTCCTTATACATATTTTTATTGTTATAAAAATACACAAAGAAAATGTCTTTGATTAATTTAAAAAGTTAATTTGATGTCTTATTTAAATGGAACTCTGTTTGTAAAAATTATAACAAAAGAATCTCTCTCTATTTTACACAAAAATAACGAATACTTATTTTAAAGTAAAACCAATAGTTATAAACATATAGAGTTATTCATGAGTATTGAAATGTTAACAATAAGCAGTTAGGAAAAACGAAATGTCTGTTTTACAAGCTATGCACTTAATTTAGAATAATTCTGAGAATCCACTTTGTACTAAATACATTTGATTTATAATTTAAGAACTACACTGAGTATTTATTAACGTAAAACTAAACATAATTAACATTTCAAAACCCCGCAATTTTTTTTTAATTTTGTAATTAACGATTTAAATTTTCCGTAATTTTTGCAGAAAAAATGTAGAAATTTCAATAAATCCGAACATATAATACAGAAAAATTACATTCTTTGTATAGAAAAATGAGATTTTTACTATACATATTATATACAAAATGGATTTTGAAGAAAGTGTATCTGAATCATACTTACATCATATTTGCTTACAATTTTAAAATTCAATTTTCTAGCGCTCTATTTATCTCAATTTCGTAAAAAATGCATCTATGGATGCAGAAAAGTGCCCTCTATTTTTTAAAAGTAAAATAAAATAATGCAAAATTTAAAGCAGTTTCACGTCCCACTTATTAAATTTATATACGGTCAGATTAAAGTGACATTAACTGGTACCGCAGTTCAGAATTACGAGATCAATCGAATATCAAATAAAAGTTTATATTTTTGTGTGTGATTCTGACCCATTTTCTTGATTCTCTTTTATGGTAATTAGTTCATTGGTTATTCATGCGGAATCAATAATTAAAAGAAAATTTTGAGAACGGCTTTCATAGTGTAAATACTAATGCTCCTCATATTGTGCAAAGTCATCATTATAAATAATTATTACTGCAAACGAATTCACATGTTTTATATGCAGCCAATCATATTGAGAAATTTTTAAAGAACAGAAACGTTTGTGTTTTAAACATACCTTTCAGGTTGAATTTAAATATTAGTTTAATCAATTTATTCAAAGAAAATCAGCCACTTTCATTTTCTTTCTTTTATATACATTAGAAAACCGTATATAATTCTTGATATCTCTGCAATACATTCCCGTGTATAAAAATCTATACTAAGGTGGAAAATTCTGTTGTTGGTACTTATGCCACCTGATCGACAGTAACCGATTGTAACATCAGATCAAGGCCCACGAAATTCATCGACGGCAAGGGGCTAGTTTTACGCCTATCGTTAGTCTTAACTTTGAGCACCAAACAAGTGATAGTGTGATTTGGCTCCATTCCACCCAAATTGTGAGGGAGAACACCCTGGGGATGATCAGAGGCCTCCCATCTCTCTTCCCCTTCCACCAACCTCACGAGAAGACTTGCGGCTCGCTCGTTATTTAGAGTAATCCCGTGGCGCAAAGGCACTCTTCCTTTAACAAATATTCATGTCTTATCCGGGATTCAAATCTATAGGCCCAATAACACAGAAATCAATACAAAACCCTTATATTTTTTATATAGAATTTTATTATTCATAGAAAAATTTTTTTACGTAGGTTTTGGGAAAACTTTTGTCTATACGTGCATCAAAAGCGGCTTCCGGATCGTAAAAAAGGGATTAATTTTAAAATTTAAAATTTTTTGCCAAACAAAACTTATTTTTATAAAAATTTTTTCCTCATTTTGGCTGAATTTTTTTTTTAAAAAATTTTTTAAAAAGTAAAACCCCTTGAAAAAAAACATCAAAATTTTTCCTTTGTGTTTTTCCAAATACTTTTTCCCTTTTCAAACATGTTTTTTTTTAAAAATCTCATTAAAATGTATAAAAAGTCAAAAATTAAAGGAGGGGGGGGGGGAGGTTTCATTAACGCCGTATTATAAAGCACCAAAAAAGGTTGTTGGTGAAAGATTTCTAATTTGTACCTCTCAAGTAAAGGACGACACATGATAGCAACCCTTTTCCCCCAACTACCACCCCAAACAACGGGGGGAAACATTGAACCTCTAAAGGGGTTTAATGTGCATTGGCCTTTTTGCATGGTGGGTCTTCTGTCATCGGGACCCCAAAAGCCAAAAATTTTCCCGGCATCAAGTTCGTGACCAAAAATCACTAGGTTACCGCAGCCACTATTCAGAGGGAAACAAAATTATTTAAATTTTTAAAAATCAAATTTTTTAAAGCATACGTAAAAAACGGGGGCGTTGTAACCAAACAAACAAACATAGTTTTTCCTTTGGTTTTCTTTTAAAAGGGAACGAAAAATAAAAAAAATAACTTTAAAAACTTTTTTACCCCAAGTTGGTTAATATATTTTTGTAAAAATGTTTAGCAAAAAAAAGTATTTGATGATTTTAATAAATGATTTTTAAAAACATTTTTTTTCCCCAAGGGATTTTTGGGCCGAAAAATTTTCCCAATAAGGAATAGCAAAAAAAAAAAAAAAAAAAGAAAAACCCTTGGAATTTAGAAAAAAAAAAGGGTGTAAAATTTTCCCAAAATAAAGAATTCTAAAATTTTTTTTTTTTTAGAAAATCGAAATTTAAAAATTTTTAAAAATTTTTGATTATTCGGTTTTAAAAAAAAGTGCCCCTTAAAAAATTTAAATACCATGTTA
The DNA here is from genome assembly GCA_019973955.1 of Trichonephila inaurata madagascariensis. Classification (NCBI taxonomy): domain Eukaryota; kingdom Metazoa; phylum Arthropoda; class Arachnida; order Araneae; family Nephilidae; genus Trichonephila; species Trichonephila inaurata. The sequence goes on along the minus strand of BMAV01026289.1, from coordinate 91,358 downwards.
TTTTTTTTATGAATAAATGTATTTTAAAGAAAATTAAAGTATCTGATTTTTTTTGGGAAATAAAAAAATTTAAAATGTTGCCGATATTTGTAACTAAGTAGTAATAATCAAAAAAAAAAAGGAATTTAGGGGGCAGAGCTGGAAAAACAACTTTTTATATATTTTTTTTTTGCATCCTATCGAAAAAAATTCAATGGTACTTTGACCTAGATTTTAAATATGAAGGGAATGTGGTATGCTATAAAGTTTTTTACAAAAGGGATTTACCATAAAATTTTTTTATATATATATATATATATATATATAAACCCATTTTTTTAAAAATCATTTTGTTTTACCCCCAATTTTTTTTTTAAGGTTCGAAATTAACCAAATGCTATTAATCATTTTTTTATTGGCTATGGTCTAAAAGGGCAAAACCAAATTTTAAAAAGTACCATTTTTTAAAAATTGGCTTAACCCTAAAAAAATCTAAATCGGTTAATTAAAACTTTTTTTTTGTTTTTGAAGGAAAAAAAGTTAACAAACATTAAGAAAATTATTTTTGCCAACATTTTCACCACCCAAAAAATTTCCCCGAAAGTTGATATAATTTTTTAACCCCTCTAGAATAAAAAAAATTTTTCCCAAAATAGTTTTCTGATTTTTTTAAATTTTTAAAAATTTTTTAAAAAATTTGTTTTTTAAAGGGTTATAAAAAAAGAATGAAAAAAAAGGAACACAAAAATTTTGTACCTCGTAAATATATAAATTTTGAAAATTTATTTTAATTTTTTCATAAATAAAACTATTCAATTATAATTTTTAAAAATTTGGTGGTTTAAATACAGGTTTCAAAACTGAAATATAAAATTGTTCTAAAAAATCCCCTTTTTCCATTGAAAAAACCCCCAACATCTTATACTTTTTAAAAAAAAAAATTTGGGAATTTTTACTGTGTTCAAAAAATTTTACGTACACAGATGTTATGTTTTTTTAAATAATTCAAGAGCTTTAATAAAGTTTATCTTAAGTTGATAAAATTTTAAAACCAAAAAAAATTTCACACACAAAAAGACATTAGCAAATCCTATTTTTTTTTGTTTAATTTATTTTATTAAAAAATTTTAAAAATTTCGATATGTTAATTTGATAAATATATTTATATTTCCCGTTCAGTCAAGTAAAAGATAAAAAATTCCCTTTTTCAATATTTTTCATTAAAATTGATGTTCTAAAAATTTTTGATGTTTTGGAAAATTCTGAAATTTTTTGTAATGGATAATTCAGATTTTTTTATCACATTTTAAAAAACCCCCTTTCTTTCACCCCCACTTATATGTACTTCTTATTTGGGGAAAGAAAAATTTTTTTACTGTTCATCAACATGTAATATCAACAATTTTTGTAAATTATTTTTTCGAAAAATTATAAAAGAAAAAAAAAAAAAGTAATGAAAAAAAGTTTAAAAAATAAAATACACTACTGCAAATATATATTCACTTCCCCAAAATTTTATCTTTTAACTATTAGATCGAAAAAAAACCCCAGTAGTAAAAAATCTTTTTTTGAGTATAAAAAATCAGCCTGAGGAGGGAAAAAAAATTGGGGGAAAATACGGGAAAGTATTTGAATATTTCGGAAAAAAAATGGTGATTTCTTCCCTTTTGAAATTAAGATAATAGAGAGAGAAAAAAAAAAAAATAATAATAGATTTAGAAATTTAAAAGATATATGAAATTTTTTGGGTTAAAATAAATAATTACTTTCCTTTGAACCGGGAAAAAATTAAAACTAAAATTTTAAAATTTTACATTTATGGGCTTTTTATTTGTAAAAATTTAAAGTAATTCCCCTTTGTATTTAGATGATAATAATTCTTTTCTTTAAAAAAAATGATAAATTTAACTTAATTGAGAAAGATCTGATTAAAACCCCGTTTTATTAAAAAATTTTTTTTTAAAAATTAAAACGAGGTTTTTAAAACTATTGCTAAAAAATTTTCACGGGAATATTTCTAGAGAACATGATTTCAGGAAATGCAGTGTTTTTTACTTCGCGGAGGTTTTCCGGCGAGGAGAAACATATCGCCAAAAGGGTTTCTGCCCAAAACCCCCTTTCCCCTCAAGGGTAACCCCTTTGGGATCCACCCCCTTTTGGGGAAAAGAGGATTTTGGGAGGGGAAAAACCCCGTTTTTGAAGTTTTCCCCAAAAAGGAAAAAATCACCCCCGAATTAGAAAAAGAAAAATGGTCCCCAAAAATTTTCTTTTATGGTGTATATCCGCGAAATTAAATGGGGTTTTGTGTGAATTCCAAACCCCCAAAGGGAAAAGGGGAAAATCAGCCTATGTTTTTGGTAGAAAAAATTGGTTTTTTTTCACCGGGAAAAATTTAAATTTTTTTTTGCAGAAGATATTCAGAGCAAAAGGGAAAATTTTCAAATTTTTTAAACAATATCGGATAAAACCGGGGCAACTGTTGACCGAATCTTTAGCGCAGTTATAAAAAAATTTAAAAATGAAAAGCGACAGATTTGAGCTATTCAAAACCAACAAAACTACTCCATTCATGTAAATCCCCTTTAAAAAAAATAGTAACGAAATCCCCATTGAGCCATTTGGGAAATTTATCCGGATCCCCTGAAATGCAATTGGGTCGTTTAAAAAAAAATAAAGCTTTTAAATGGAAAACAGAGTTAAAAACGTTGGGGTCCGTGAAAAGTACGAACACAACAAAAGTTGACAGCTTTTTAAAAAAAATAACGCGAGTTGATGCAACGCCCGGTAGTCTTCCGGGGTTGCCAGTGAGATGAAAAAGTTTTGGGGGTTTTGGGATTCTTTGGGAAATTTCCCGGATCGAATATTGTTGGGGACAAGGGGTTCTCTTTCTCGAATGTATAATAATTAAAGGAAAAGTAAAGTCCCAAAGGGCAAATAAAAAATTTTGAGTCGTGTATGGGGAAAATTAATACAACAAATTTTAACAAATTTTCCAAATTTTTTTAAACCATGCTAAGCCGAACTTCCCCTTAATTGTCGTTTTTTTTTATTTTTTTTTTCCCCAATTTTTAGTTCACTTTCTTCATTTTTTATCTTGGTAAATTTTCCCAAACGTTAATAAAAAACATTTTTAAAGGGTCAACTGAGCTAAAATTTTTATACATGATTATTTTTAAAAAAAGTAATTTAATTATAATTAATAAAAATTAATTAATTAAAACCAATTTTTTTAAAAATTACAAATAAAACAGCCACGTTGGCATCATTTTTTTGGGACTTAGCGACCATTTGGGGATTGTGTCAAAAAATTAAAAAATTTTTTTTTCACAATTTAAAACGTCATTTTTGTTTGGACTTTTTTATACACTATTGTTTGGGGAAAAATTTGATAATTTAATTATAAATTTAAATTTACTGAAACTAACTTTTTTAAGAATTAAAAGAAAAAATAAGTTAGTTTTATTTTTTGCGACTTTTGGGGCAAAAATTTAAAGATTTTTTTTTCACGTTTTAAAGCAGCCAGTTGAACAGAAATTTTTTTGTACACGATTGTTTTGGGTGACAAATGATACAATGATAAAAGAAAAAAAATTAATTACCACTTAATATTTTTGATTCTGTCAAAAATTTTATACTATTTTATATTAATTGTAACTATTTAATAAAAAGGAGTGAAAATAAAAATTTTTTTTTTGTTGATCTTAGGGAATTGACTTTTTTTTAATTACTTGTTTTTAAGTACAAGTTAATTTTTTAAAAAGGTTTTTTAATTTTTTTACTTGAAAAAATAACCATGGAAAGCCCTCCCCCTTGAATTTGTTTCCAATTGTTTGTTATTACAGGCCGTAAGAAATTTTTTTTTTTAATTTTTTTTATTAAAAAATAAGTAATTATCTAATAATGCCATATAAAATTATCTAATTTTTGTGAAAAAACTACTTATCTATGAATAAATAGATTTTTTTTTTTTTTTTATCAAAAAACTATTTATGCAAATACTTTTTTTGTTCAAGAAAATTTTAGGTTTTTTTAAAAAAAATTTTGTAAATTTAATTTTTTGGGTCTTTTTTGACTCAAAAGGCTGCCGCCCCTGTGATAGACAAAAGAAACAAATAAGGCCGGACGATTAATGCTCGATTTTGTTGAAGGCACCTATTCTTACTATTTGCGGTGTTGGAATTCGAACTCCTCTGTTTCGGGTAGGCTATATTTTGCTGTGTTTATAAATTATTTTAGCTGCATTCAAAATATTTACAATAAAAAAGTGCAATAAATTATATTTTCACGATATGCTTAGTTGAGAAAAATGCTAATGTTTCAGGATGTGTGAATCTAATAACCTATTATAAATATTGGGCGTTCATTGTTTATAACTTCACTACTGAACAATTTCAATGTTTTTTTAATGTTTATTTGTATTTTTAAAATATAAATATTTTTCATTATTTATTTGTTGTATACAAATTCAATAGAAATATGGTGTGTTTATAAAATAAAAATTAAGATTAAATTTTGCAAAACATTAAATGAAACTGAAAACAAATGGAACTGTAACTTTTATTGTAAACAAAAAATAGAAGAGTAAAATATTTTACAACATTGATATATTTTTGATTTACAAATTTTAGTAATTTTCATCGTACAATCTGAGCATAGCCCCTAGTTCACCAGCACTCGTTATTTATCATATTTCTGTCTATCTTTCACAGCTGAGTCCACATCCCGTTCAACTCTCAGCTGAAACAACGGTTGGGGGTCAGTGCTGCAACCCCACTTTTGCGATGTTCGGCCATTTTAATTATTTGGAATTATCTTGTATTGACATACTTCGATAGCTACATTTCCTCTGAAATAGAACGTCGTTTTGTTTTCAAAAATTCTGCAATTATCTGTTTTTCGTGTAATTGATCATCTTTGGAAAAATGATGGGCACAATGGATTATCTTTCTTATGAATAAAATCGTGGACCTCATTCGGCTTCCTGCGTTGAGTTGTCCTTTAACTGGTTTTCACTAAAGGAAATCGTTCAAGAAATAATAATTCTATTCAGTGGATTTAATACAATTCCAACTATTAAACTGACTATAAAAATATTATTTACCTTTTAGAAGTGAAATGTTTGTTAGAAATAAAATGTTAGAAAAACAAATATTTTCAAGTCACTTTTATAACCAAAAAAAACGTATGGGGTTTAAAGAAGTTGGGTTATTTCCTTTAATATATATTTTTAACATTTCATAAAACCCGAACGTGACTCAAAACATCATTTTCCCCAAATGTTATTTTAAAATAATCGATTTGTGAAAATTCCATGTACATTAAAATTTCGTGTTAAAAGGGGGTTTTTATGAAAAGCTTATTTCAAATTAGACAAGAAAATAAATTTTCATCATCATCCCAAAAACAGCAAATCTGCTCAGACTGTGTCATTTGGAGTAAGAATTTGGTTTTACAAAAATCCTTCAGCCGATGGCATTTTATGCATCTTTTAGTAACCTAACGTGAGGTAAAAATTGAGAAAAGAAAAATTTTTTGATTTTAATTTATATACCACAATTGAAACAACACCGACTCTTTTTAGCGATGCCCCCTTAATTTTGATCCATGGTCAAGTGACGAGGATGACATTTGAGGTGTTACATACTTCCTTCCCTAGACTTCCGCACCAAGGGAGGACTTTTAGCCTCACTGATATAACAAAAATGACAAGTTTATTATACTGAGTAATAAAAAGCAATGTTTTTGCACAAAGAATCTTAACAATAATAAAAAAAAAGAAAGAAAGAAGAAGAATATATAGCTGATGGGATTCACTGTCTATGAGAAAAATTTTAAATTTACAACGCAGAAAATCCAAGCGTACACAAACCAGACGAAAAAAAAAGAATACATATATAAAATAACTTTTTTTCCAATTTAAAAAATAAATAGATGAATAAAAAAACGAATTCATTATAAAGTAATAACACAATTATAGTTATCAAAAGAATTTTTTTTTCTAGAAAAAAATTAATCAGTTTTTTTAGCTTTCTAGCAGTGCTGCATATTAGTAATATATAAAATAGGAAGAGAAGTAATTCTTCACGAAAAATATTTTCCTGTACGTATCCTTAGCAAACGTAGTTTCGAAGATTAAGAAAAGATTTCATCGCTGAATCCTAGAACAGCATAATGCTGTTTTTGGGAACAAAAGTTTTTCTCCAAATGGCGCCAAGGAAGAAACCGCGTTTTTCAAAATGGCGTCAAGAGACGAAAGACGTCGAAAAAACTCGGTTTCTAAAATGGACAACAAAGGAAACATCAAATCAAATATAAGAAAACTAAATGCGCAAATTCTTCCGAATTTCAGAAGCCATCCATACCTCCAGGATTCTATCATCAACTTCCATTCATACAAAAACAATCGCCATTTTTACCTTTAATCAGAAGAAAATCCATTCGTCATGAATGAAGAAACGCGATTTTTAAAAACTTCTTCTACAAGAAAAAATGAAAAGCAAAAAATCGTTGCTTCTAAAAACCCAACAGGGATCCTGATGTGAATGTTTCAGACCAGAGGTTCCTCAAACTTCTTTTTGCCGCAGACCCCTTTGACGGGTTTTTCGTCAGTAATCACTTACCTATACTCCTGTTTCAATCTCAAGTTGGCGTGCCAGGAAAGGTAGGGAGCCCCGTACAATCCGTTGGAAGTCCCTAAATCTAGTTTTAAATTCTAAGCAAATGCACAGTAAAACAGGCAAAGAATCATGTATTATGTAAACTGTGGTATAAAGATATATATTTTAAGTTAATCACATCTTTTAAAAGCATTTCTTCTTACCACCCCAGTGAAATTGAACAGCAGCTTGAAAACAAATAACTTGACTTTTTGGCTGACAATAACAAACAATTTGGCTGAAAAACCGGTTTCAAGATTACATTCGCCCTCAAATTATTCGCGCCAAATCAATTGGTTTGCTTTGCGACTTGATAGTTAATTAATCAATATTTTTGCCCATATTGAAATGCAAACCCTTAAATATTATCTCGATTAAATAAATAAGTACTATTATCGTAAACTCATACAATTTTTGAAAACAAATTTTTTCGCGAGTATTTTTTTCCCTGCTCGCCAACAGTATAAATTGGTCGGTTATAGTCACACTCTTCTCCTAGAGTAAACCCTGTAGTAAGCTGTAAATTGGTCATCGTACCTTCCCAAAGAATGCCAAACTTTTAGGTGAAACGGGAGTATAATATTAAATTTTGCAAATTCATCAATTTTGAACGTGTCTTGACAGCAGTACAACCCAATGCATTTCAAAAGATTTAGATTTTAACTCAGTGAAGTATAGTGCTTTCAAAACTTAAGAAACATGCTAATTAATTAACTTTTAATTTAAAATCTTACTTTAAGATCTTGTTAGTTCTTAATTTTGTAATCTGATATTCTTTTTCTAATTCCTACCATTAGCTCCGCACCGCCCATATAGCTTTGGCTTTATATTTGTATGGCTTACTTATTTATCTTGGGTGGAATTTCGGCAACGCTTAATAAAATACACGCAGCCCTAAATTGAGCTTGAAATTTTATATACAGGCCTACTTTGAATAATAACAACATAATAATTTAATTTATGCAATAATTACTAAACTTAATTATTTGAAGAATTACAAATACAGCTAATTTCTTTCAAGTATCTTCATGCCAAAACCGGTGCGTTTTTCCTCACGTAAGAAAGCATTCTTGTCGGGAATTGAAACAAGTTTGACAATGCGAGGCCTTAATGATACTGAAAAACTAATTACCACTCATGTGGATTCTGTCCTATTATATCCATATTTATATTAATTCTGTAACTATTAAATAAAAAGTTTGAAGCAAAAATAAAATGCCGTTGTTGATCTAGCAAAATTCAATTAAAACCATTTTTCAAAGTGGCTATATTTTAAATCAATCTAAACTGTGTATTAGGATAGTCAAAACATTTCCCGCTAAAACCCACTCACAAAATCAAAAAAGGCAATACAAATGTTGAACGAATGTTGAAACGCCTTTTCCGGTATATATTGTCTGTAAATAAATTGAAAACTGAAAAATTGCATGTCAAAATTACCTCCTCAGCTACCAAGTGAAAAAGCTGAAATGTAGCCCTTGTTTTGATAAAATTTTATGCTTTCAATTTGTATCTGCAAATTAGCCTCATTATATTTATAAATGAATCTATTAAATAGGAATGTCTGGTTTCCATTTGATTAAATTTCCTTTTAAAATTAAAGTCATGATCTGTTTTCATGAGAGTCACTATCGTAGACCCCCATTTATACCTCATGGACACCCAAATTATTTTTTCGCAGACGTGGACCCCTTGCAGGTCGTCATAGACCACTTTGGGAATCTCTGCTTTAGACTGATGAAATAACGATCTCCATTTCTCTCAAACAAATTATTTTCATATTTCGGACAATCGTACTGAAATATTTTCAAGTTCACCATTCGTTCATATAAAGCAATAACCATTTTATTTCTACCACTTATCTCGTTGCAGTACATCCTATTCAGTCGTGAGTCGTGAAAAACGTGGTAAAATGGAAAGGGTGGTCATCCCATGTGCAGAAGCAGGCAAGGTCAGGAGTGGAAATGACCACTGTCCCAAATAGGGTGATTTTGTGCTCGACCGGTTTCAGGGTTACCATTTTACTTAATCTAAAACGGGACAATTCGGCAGGGCGGCAATGTTGTAAACTTTATCGCCAAATTTTTTGGCGCCAAATAATTTGTCGCCAAGAAGTGTGCTCTCCTAGGATTCATCAACGAAAGCAAAATATAAATTAGAACGGAGCTGTCTTCCTGGATATCCAGAAGGCTTTCGATCGTGTCTGGATCAGTGGGCTCATTTACAAACTTATCAATTATAACTTCCCTCCCTCTCTCATTCATATCATAAATTTCATCTCTTTTTCCAATAGTACCATCAGGTCAGAGTCAATAATACACTTTGCATCATTTTATAAAATGACGGATTCGCAAGGTCTCTTTGCTAGGTCCGATTTTATTTAATCTCTACATCAACGACATGCCAACACACCCACAAACAATGTTGTTAAACCTTCAAGCAGATGACAATACGTATCACTGCCTGTTTTAAAAATCATAACACCATCACTCTTGCGTTAAACAGGCATCTCTCTCTCCTGGAAAAATTTTTTAATGATTGGAAAATTAAAATTAATGTTGACAAAACTGTTGCTGTTCTTTTTACCAGGAGGAGAAAATCTTGCACTCCACCCACACTTTACTCTACTCCACTTCACTGGTCTCAGAGTACTAAATATTTGGGCGTCATGTTTGACCATAAACTCATCTGGAAACAACACATCTTACACGCACGTAATAAATTCCGGTGCGTGTTTAGATTAATTACCCCTATTAAACCCGGGAATTCTGAAATGACTATGTCAAACAAGGTACTTCTCTACACTGCCGTCTTGCGGCCCATTCTTAGTTACGCCGCTCCTGTGTGGGGCTATGCAGCAGATTCTAATATCAAAATTCTAGAAGTTGCTCAAAACTCTCTCATAAGAAGTATAGTTAGACCTGGCAGTTATGTCAGAAATTCTCTGTGATCTACACAAGGATTTAAAAATCCCTGCTTTTAAAACTTAGATTGAGAATCTTGCCAGAATAATTTTTTAATGACATCCCTTTTACTAATAATTTAAACTTACTTGATATTCAAAACTATATTTTGGAAGATAAAATTAAGAGGCCAAGGAGAATACTCCTCGACTCATATAATCCCCCCTAATCTATTTCTTGTTCATTCATCGACGGTGAGTGAATCATAATAGCTAAATTTTTTATATTTCATCTGATTTTTACTTTTTAACTCTATTTTATTTTTTCTTAACTTTTTCTGCTGCACCCACCAGACCCCCTTTTTTAAACTTTTTTTCTCAGGGCAGCCAATAGAGAGTTATTTCTCACTTACTGCATTCATCCAAACTTCAGTGCCATCTACTAAAATCAGTTCCTGCATCCATAGTCCATCAATCATTTTCTTCACCATCAAAATCAGGAGGACCGCCCAAGTCTCTGACGTCACTCCGTGTCCCTTCTACCTAGCCAATCGCATACCAGCCTCTACTTTTCGCCCGGAAACCTCTCAGTCATGTCAACCACTTCACAAGGCACCATTAACATTCAGATAGGGGAAGGAGGGTCAGTTCTGACCCATTTCCCAGGACGTCAATCGAAACTCGAATAAATTAGAACTTCCAATTACTCTCACTCTAGAAGAGCAGTAAGTCAGAAGCATCTTCGACATCACATTGGGGACTGGAGTCTAGGCAGACTCCTCCACCCCATATCGGGAACTGAGTGGGCATTGTGATGAGTACTTGGTTTGGGGGGTTGAGAAGGTGTGGCCACTAGAGCAGGGAACGAATGGCGAGCAAGCAGGCTTCAGCGGTTAGAACTGGGGTGTTTCCTATTGGCTAGTGAGCTTTTGGACTTAGAGATGAAAATTGCCTGATCGGTAAAGGAAGAAAAATTAAGCTATTGAGTTAAAAGACATTATAATTAAATTTAAAATTAGAAATTAAATAAAATAGGTATTTAATTAAGACGTTCCATTAGCTTTAGTGCTTGGTTTTTTAATCCCTTTTTGGTTTTCTTAAGAGTAGAGAAAATTTTGTTTTAACAGGGAATTTTTTAAAAAATGTTTTGGGGAAATACTTTTAAAAAAAGAGCTTTATATCTTGTACATCAGAGGAACTATTACTATTATAAATTTTCCCCGTAGGGGGGGGAAACGGGGAGGATTTTTGTCTTTCCAATTCCCGTCGTCAGTAGAGGGAGGGGGGGTCATTATTTTTATTAGAAATACCAGAAACGATGTTGGCGAAGGAAATTCCCCAACAGCATTATTACTGGTGAAACTTTTCCCTATTGCGATTTATCAAGGGGCATTTTTTGGGTTTGGGGAAGTTGGGGCATTTCGTGTAACAGGATATCCCCGTACAGGGAAAAATTAATACAGGGTTTTCCTGCTTCTTTAATCTCGCAATTTTATAAGATATCCTTTCCACCTTGGGAATCTTGAAAAAATAGGCAAAGGGAAAAAAAGGCAATTTAAACATTGCATGGTCCCCCTTCAATCTTTTGCATATCCCCGGGGGAAAGGGCAAAAACGGTTAAATTAAAAGTATTTCTTGGCATTGTTATTAAATAAAAGGAGGGAAAAAAGTTTGGTTTTTTTTTTAGAAGTTTTGCAACACTGGTTACAGTGTCCCAAGATCTTCTGTGTTATTTTTCTTCAGTCTTAGGAAAGCCGGAACCCCTTTTTCTACTACTTTTTGGTTTTTCATCTTTTGGTTTGATGACATAGAATACTATGTCAGATCCTCGTCCATAAAATAATTAGGTTTTGTATTCCTATGGCATTCTAAATTTAACAATATAATTTCCTGAGGATTTAGATTTAAAAATTTTTGGGAAATTTTTTTTAATTATTTTATTTAATTGATCTGTATAATTATTTTTGATTTTAAGAAAAAAGGAGTGGGGGGTTTGGGAACAGGAATTTATGTGATTTATTTTGGGGAGCTTTCAGGGTCTTGCCTGGGTTTTCAAACGAGTTGTTCATTTCGAGGGTAAGAACTGGGGGGGGTATCGGTGAAGCGTTTATAGGAAAGACAAACCATCCGAGCTCCCTTTTTTGCTTTTTTTCCCTCTTAAGGGAAGATTTTTATCATTTACATTAAAATTTCATGAAATCTCTCATTTCAACATCATTATCACTATCATTATGGTTATCATTATCTTTTGGTTTTAAAGTTGTAGATCAGGGCAATTAACATCGAACTGGAGGATAGTCCGAGCTCACTTACCAATTTGTTCCTGGCCCATCGTCTCCTGGAGGCCCCCATATCTCCCAGATTTCAGTTGAATAACTTTTTGTCCTTTGGGTAACTAAAAAATTTTGTATCCATCAATGAGAACATTTTGTCTTTTAAGGCGTGTAATGGCATCTGCGCTTTCACAGTCAAAAGGCGCGCGGCGGGCGTTCCAGTTCTGATCGGCGTAGAAATCTACTTTTTGACGAACGGACATTTTAAAATAGACGAGTCACTATTCATCAAAAACTCAACAGACTCCCCCCTTGGGATCAGAAGCCCTGAAAAGGGCTACAAAAGGGCTTTTTTGAGATCTCTCAACTTCGGAAAAAAAAACGGGTAGAAACACGGGACCAGCTCGGGCTGACTATCGAATCAAAAAACCAGGTGCGCAGAATAACTGATTATAGCATCACCCCACAGGCACCCGGGCATCGCGCAATGTGCGCAGATGTTCAAGAAGGAAAGTTGCGCGAGATCATGCGCAGATGACCAGGGAGGAAACTTTTGAGGGGCTAGAAGCTACTGCTTTTGTGAAGCTAGACGCTTGTTCACTTGACCTTCGACAGAGGTGGTTGGTGCAGGATTTGCTAGGAACTTATTTGACGCTGGTACTCTCTTTTTGATAGATTAATATTGTTCGAAAAAAAATGAATGAAAAAAAGCTATCGAAAGAAGTCATGGAAGTACTTAACGAATGTTGTCGGACAACTCGGTACTTGTTGTTAACGAGTTTAACAAATTATAATACGTTAAACTTAAACTTTCTCGAGAAGAAAGATTATGAGCTTAATGATATTGCCCATGTGGTGAATAAAATAGCTGGTATATTTCGTGCCGACTTTAATAAAATACTCAAAGCTGGCGATGGCATTTATGAAAATTCAGACATTGAATATGTAGAATTTCTGCTTTCAAGATGTAAATTGTTATGTCGTAACTCAATGTCCTCCAGGTTTCTATTAGTATCTGCTTTCCTAGATACTTTCATTTTATATTTTTGTGACAATATCGAATGCTTCCGATTTATGTACATCGGTGATTTCTGTTTTGCTGTCTTATTCAAAAGATACCTCTGGAAGATTTTTAGTTCCGAAGAAGCTCGTCACAAATTACGGAAATTTTGCTTAGAATTTCACGAACTTTTTAGACGGGACTGAGGAAATTGCGGAACTTCAGAGTCTTCAAAAATTGGAAAAATTCGGTTCAACATTGCGTTGATGCTACTGATGTTTATTTTTCTTTGACAGAAAAAGAAGTGGAATGGTTTGAAAAACATTATGCGAAGAAAAACCATATAGAACGTAACTCAGATGCTTTGCGAAAAGTTGAGAGCTATATATTCCCTTGCTGTTCAAGAAGTGAAATAGAATTATTATGCATAGGTTGTGGCTCTAAATGCCACAATTACTTCGCAAAAAAAATGGTATATAGGCCAAACCGTAAAGAGTTCTGAAAATAAAGTAAAATGTTTTTATTGTAAGTACAAATTTTTCACAATTTGTTTATCTCAGAAATAAGTGCGTGAGTGGTTAATTAAAATATAATGGGAACAAAACAATAATATATTAATATCTAAGAACTCTGATATAAATTAAAAATATAGCTTTTCTATAACTAACATTATTTCTACTAAAATAAAACATTAAGAAATTTTTTGTAACATTCATTTGCTTAAGATTTACTGTAATAGACAATTTTATTTGTTAATGCGATATCTATGTATATATTTATTGTCAAGATGTGAGTTTTCCTGTATATCTATTTAAGTTTTATCATTGTGTAGTATAAAAGAAATATTTAGGAGAATGACTTTTTCAAATCCATTCTATGATTACCACTGAATCATAAAAATAAGTGTTTAAAATAAAACAATCAATTTTTCTACAGAATTCTTTTTCATTAATTAAAATTTTTTAAAAGATTATCTATACATATAATGAATTTCATAAGTAATGGGCATGTAGAGAGGTCTGGAAACTTGTTTAACAAATTTACAACAAAAAGGAATTTTTTAACTATGCATGTGAATGTATTTCTTCGAATAATCGTTCCCTTTACATATTGTGTTGTTGTCGTGTCCTTCCCGAAGGGAAGGAAGGAAAGTTGCCAGAGCCTGAGAAAGGTTGGACTTCTATATTCTACCCCAATTTTGAGGGAGGACACCCTGAGGGTGGTCATAGGCCACACCACCTCTCTTCCCCTTTTACCAATCTCACAAGGCACCCTTCACATATAACTAGAATTAAAAGGTACCTACCAACCCATGCGATGAAAATTCTCTTCCGGATAAATAGATTTCTGTTCGAAACTCTGGACTGGCAATTCAAATCTGTCATATACTGTGTAAATCAACAGCTTCTACCAAACGCACACTTTTAAATTTACAAAAATTTTAACTCCTGTTTTTTAAGGGAGTAAAAGAAACCTCTACCGACAATGTTAAATTGGCTATTTTTGATGTACCTTTTCTCAAAGTCTGTTATATGTACATGCTTGAAATTTTTCATGCAATTTTGAATTTTTTAAGAATTTATAAAATATTTTATCAAACATAGTGAAATTTGACCCATTTTCACATAAAAAAAATTTGTAAAAAATACATTTTTGAGTTTTTTACAAAAAGCTCATTTCAGTATACAGTAGAACCTGTTTTTGTGCGATATTTTTTTTATGCGGTGTATGAATTTCAGTGGCTTTCGCGCCAGTGTCTATTTCCCAGTGGCGTAACGGATAATTTTGGTACCTCCCCCCTCCCCCTGAAAGTCAGGTTTCGCCTTTAATATTTTATAAAATGGGTAAATAGGTATTTAGCTTTAGTCTGGCCCCGATTCTCCAGATATTTTCAAACTGCAAAAGTGTTGCTACTTAATTGTTAAAGTAGACACTTTCAACAGACGTCCAGGACACACGCAATGTTATAATTGTAACTTTTTTCAACACTCCTCAAAAACTGCAAAATGAACACCCGCTGCTTAAAATGCGGTCAGCCACATAAAACGAGCGACTGCCCCATTAAAGAAAAAATAGACAACCCACAATGCTTAAACTGCAATGAAAGAGGACACCTGGCAAACTCGCACCACTGCGTTAAATTCCCGAAATTAAAGCCCAAAAAAGGAGACCCTTCCCAAGATAGGCATAAAAATAGCTCCCAAAATATCCTTAGCTCAGCTAAAGTCCAAGAAAATATTTCTTATGCAAACGCTTTAAAAGGCGACCATAAGATGGCGCCACCTCCTGAACAGACCAGTTCCAAATCCAATGAAACCCCTCTCAGACAGGCCGCGAGCGAAGCAGAAAATGAAGCCTTCGGATTTATGGATGCAATTCTCGAACTGAAAAAATTCTTTACTGATTACCCCTCTCTTCTAGAGTTAGGCAAAAAACTTAAGCAAGCTCAAGGCGATGAAAGACTTGATGTCTTCTATCGCCATCTGATCAGTATTTAAATAAAATGATGTTTTTCTTCTTTTCTTTCTAATTCCAAGGCAGATTCTGTTATTTTAAAAAATTACTCTTAAATGTTTACGAAGGCAAACCAAGTTCTAAAGTCAACCCTATAGTCTTAAGATAGGAGATTTAGAGCCCTCTTCGGAGATCGGGCGCTCCAGTGTAAAACCTTCAACACACCCTCTGGCCTTGGGCCCCTAGAGTCCTGCCCCTCCCCCCCCTCATGATGCGGGGATGTACGTTACGCCACTAAAATGTAGACACTTCAAGACGCTCTGTTTATTTGTTATAAACAGTCTCCTTACAATGCGCATTTGGTTGCTTTTTCTCAACGCTACAGCAGCCCGCACTTGATTGAAGACGTAACTTTCAATGACAGTGACATTATCATTAATTTGATAGATTATAAAGACGGACACACACACACAAGAAGAACAGGATTCTTTAAGAGCGGATAAAAATATGCAGGGGCTCAACTTTCGAACAAATTAGAAAAGCATTTTCTTAAAATAGATACCAATTAAGAAAGGAGTATAAAATTTCAAAAAGGGTTTCAATCATGCATATCTGGTTATCGTGACATCTACAAGCAACTGACCACCCGATCTTCGTCACAAAAATTACTTTATGTTGCCCAAAAATAAATCAATTGAAATTGCACCTTCGAGTGACGAAAGCGGTTTTGAACTTATTCATCACAGGGCTTTGTTTTACGATGAGTAGTGATAAATTATGTATGTGCATTTTGAAAATTTATCCATGTATACAATGAGAAACTATATGTTTTTAAAATGTTTCCATGTGTAATATTTAATTATTTACAGGAATTTAAATTTATAGAAGAACTCTTATATACATAAATTTCTTAAATAATTGGCATATTTTACAAATGCGACTTTTTTTATGCGATCCCTATCACCGCATAAAAAGAAATTTCTGTATTATCTCCACGAATTAGTTTGTTATATGTAAGAATTTATGAAATTTTTTGAATATCTTTTTGTGCGATTTTTTTATGCGGTCCCTTTCTTCCGCACAAAAAAGGTTTAACTGTATATATTAGCTTTCATTATAAATATATCATGAAAAATTTGCATACCTGTGAACAGTAGATTCTCAGAAAATTGATATTTACATTTTGAGATAAATTGATTTTAATGTATAAAGTGAGACTTCTAATCGGCTAGGAAATAAAAAAAAAATGAAAGGCCCAGTTTACAATAAAAAATGCATGTTTTGGCTTATATCAGACGGTCAACTTTTAAGCAAAAATGAAGTAATTTGTTTCCATGTTTCGCCACTGAAATGAGTGTGGCCCAGTTTCAACGATTGCTTAATAAATTAGATCTTAATCGCTTCTAATTACCCTAAAAGTTCAAGTAAGGTATTTTTAGAAATGTTAAAATCCATACAATTTTGAAAATGTAAAAATCCCCAATTATCAAAAAAAAAGTAAGGGCTGATAAAAACTTAAAATCTTAACTTTTTTCTCAGTGTTCTTTGTGTGTTTACTTAGATTTGATATTTTTCCAATATAATGTTCAATAAAATAGGTGATTGGAGTTGTGATATCTTACATTTTATTTTAATGATTAATTATTATGTTAAGAATATGTTAAATTAACGACAAAACTGAAAATATTGGAAACTACTACCTTGAAAAGTATTTTTAGATAGCTTTGAAAGAAAGAAGAAACAAGAAGACATCAGTTTTCATATTCTGTGTGTCAGTAATAAAAAAAAACCATTTTTGTAAGCAACTGTAAATGTTTTTCATGTGTTTTTTAAATGTTTTTGTTATATCCATACCAAAAGACACAACTTTTTTTAAAAAACACTTTAAAACTAATTTAAAATTAATTATAAGTAAATTGAATTTTTCAAGCAAAATTGTTTCCATTTAAAAGCTTCAAATTATTCGTTTTAATGAAATAATTAATAAACACATTTTAATTGATGCAAAGAATTTTGTAAATTTTACTACTAATGATACTTTAAATAAATGCCAAGCAATATTTTTGGAAAAATACTTGAGATTAAAGATACATGTTAAGAAACAATTAAGTTATAGTTATTACTTATCTACACAATTACGTTGATAAAATATTCATGTAAATCAGGCATGTCAAATTCACTTGATATCACGGGGGCCACATGAACTATTTTATATTATGTTGAGGGCGGCATGCTTTCAATGTTCAAAAAAATAATAAAACATGATTTTTAGAATGATCATATTCTGTATTTATAAAATTAAATGTATTATATATTATGCATACATAATCGTTTAATATTTCATTTTTTTATTTAAACTGTACTTGTTTTATATTGTTTTACAAGACAACAAAAATAAAAGTTGTAATACGAAATACAATTTAATATTACTTTTAGAAGATATTTGAAATCGTTTTTTTCCCTCAAAGCAAGTCATCAAAATTTGGTTGAACATATTGAGTGATGTAATTTTTTAAAAATGATGATAAATTTTGATCATTTAATCTGAACCTTTCTGAATTTCTTATGTTTTTCATTAAAGAAAAATGTTGCTTGCAAAAATAAATGCTTCTGAAAATAGCCATTATATGATTAACAAATGATAACATATTAAGAAACCAATCTGCAGATGAATATGTATAAAAATCTAGAGTTTCGACTAGTAATCATTTTTGCTTCAGCAAAGAAATAGGATAGATTTCAATTAATTCCATTTGTAAATTATCATCAACAATTTCAATATTGATAGATAGACGTGAAGTTAAGAAACGAAATTGTAAATCAAAATTTTTAAAATCAAAATAATTCGATCGAATTCTATTTCTAACAATTTAATTTGGTAAGAATATTGAGTAAATTTTAATTTAAGTGATTTAATCAATAGTTTTTCAAATAAAGAAAAGTTTTCTCTTTCGGTTTGTAATTTCTCTGTAATAATTTTTGATTGAAAGCATTAAAATATTATCAAATGGCATTGTAACAACAGGATTTTTGCCTTGAAGCTTACGATATACAATATAAGTAATCTATGATTTGATTTATATACAATTTGACAGAACCAATAATACTTTTGTAGGTAACATTAGGAAAAAAAGAATGAAATTCAACCATGAAATATTCAAACTTCGTTTATAATTTATTTGTGCAATGATTCTCAGTAAAAGTTTGAAGAGAATGATCTCCTTATAGTAACATTCCAGTATTCATTAACACGTTTCTTTTAACACGGAATAAGATTTGGAGGAGAACTTTGAAACCTAGATCATAAAATCCTAATGTAACATAATAGAGAAAATATTTATTTACTAATAAGAGAGTCTGGTAAGAATTCGGAATAAAAAAATGTGTCATACTTTCTGTTTGTTATCAATTCATTGTCAAAATGTTAAGGTATAATAATTTTCACTATTGCATTAAATATATTGTTATGGGCTAGTGATAAATTCCATGCTATTATATATCATATTAAAATGAGTTTTTGGCGTTAAAGCTACAAATATATTCTTTTTGTCATATGGAAGTGTGAATAATTTAATAAAGAAAGCAAAATAAATAGAAATAATTTTTGAATACAGATAAAAGAGAAAGAAATTTTCTTTTTTCAAAGAAATATCAAAATTGAACTAGAAAATGACTGTTTCCCTAATGCAAATTTTTAAATGGGAAACAGCGTAAAAAAACAATTTTTTATATATATATATATATAAATATCCAAACAATAATATTCAAAAAACACATAGGCAGTAGGAAAATCACACAATGAAGGACATATGAATATATATATATATATATATATCCCTTCTTATTATAAACAACTTATTGTTACTAAATTCTATGTGCAGATTTTGTAAGTCTAGAAGAATGCATTTTAAATAATTAACCTCTTTAAAATATATAAGGAGTCTTTCGCCTTACTCATCGGAGATATTTAATTATCACTTAAAGATATTTTTTTCAAAGAATTAAAGAAACAACAAAAAAAAAATTAGAGTGCGTATTAATTCATTAAGAAGGAAAGTAACGAAGTAAATATGATCCTAATTTTGAGGGGAAAATGACAAATTCTTGAAAAAGTAAGAAAAAAGTTTTAGAATGTGTGGGTATAAAACGAAGGGAATGGAAATAATCCAACAATACGAATAGTTTCTTCATTCTTAGAAATGGGGATAAAGGTATTTTATGGTATTTTCGTTCCCAGATGCGGGCGGGGAACCCATAAGTTTGAGTCCGCCCCATATAAAACAGTATCTCAGTAAAGTAAAAATAGAAAAGCACATACCATTGGTCTTGAATGTAGTTTGTAGATGGGAAGAGTTCTTTTCTGGGAAGTGTTCTTTATAGGAATGTTTATTGGACAATGGAGTCACACTTTCCTCAATATTTGTGAGACGTATTTATTACAAAAATGGAACTAAAATTTAATCAAATTGAAAAATAAAAAAGAACGAAAAGAAAGGTTTATTTTAAAACCAAGAAAATATATGAGAGGTGAGAGGGGGGATACGCTTTGAGAGAGTAAGGCTTTTTTACCTGGAAGATTTGTCTTCTATGAATATAATATAAAAATCGAGGCTGTGTAACGACATCTGCAAAACAAAGATAGTGTGTGACATATTTATTTATTATAAAACTAAGTAAATTCTTTGTATTTGAATTTGTAACACACAATTCCTGTCCTCAGAATAATTATTTATTTCCTCGAAATACTTCTTTCTACAGTCTTCGTTTCGTTTTGTACCTAAAGCTCAATACATAAACAAGTATTTATTCTCTTATTTACATGTATATCCTTTTAATATAATTATTAAAGTAACTTGTTTTAGATTTTATGAAATTTTGATGTATACGCGCTAATGTGAAAAAAACCGGGAAATAAGAAACCCTAGCTGAGTGTAAGAGGAATACTTGCTCCATCTAAAATGAGCAGCAACGTATAGGTTGTTTGTATGTATTTAGATTGCCACGTCTCCCTCCCTTGACAACAGAGGGAGCTCTTATCGTTCATTGAGTGCTTCTACTTAACTGTCTAAACATTTATTTTAACCGCAAGAACTCAAGTTAACATTTTCACTTGGTCTTTGATAGCTGTTGCGAAAATGAAAACGAATTAATTTTGTATTCTGACTGTTTAATGTGGGTAGGAAAGTTAGCCAAAGAAAAAAATTTCAATTTGAATTCCGTAATTTTGAATTTGTGTGATATTTCAGTAGAAAGAAGCCCTCAGAAAATTCCATTGTTTCATATTAAAAGAAATATTACAATGACGTTGATCACAACCGATGATAAAGAATTATGTGACTATGATCGCTTAAAACAATATTTATTGTTAGAATCTCTGATTCCAACTTTTATTCCCCAAGAAATAAGAGAGGAATTAGAAGACATGATAAAGCCTGCATATTTTGGAATAGAATTCGTGACACAAGATCTCAGTAAACACATATTTTACGACGAATTTCAAAAAATACTCGGAGAAAGCGCAGGGATTTTTGGTTCATCAGAAATTGAATGTGCTAAATTTCTTATCTCTCGATGTATAAGGCTATGTGATGAGCCTGAGCCAACGTACTTTAATTTTTTGTTAGTGGCCACTTTCTTAAAAGAATCCATTTTCCATTTTTTTCTTGTTTATAAATGCTACCGGATACTTTACATTGCTGATTTTTGCTTCAACGTCTTATACAATAGATTGTTTTGGAAGCTTTTCGAATCCAGAGAAGTATACGAGAATTTAGAATTCTTTTGCAATAAATTTTTAGAACACTTTACGCCAGACACAACGCAGGGTGAATTTCAGGGTAGCAATTTTGGAAAATATTGTATACATTTTGTTGAAGAGAGATTTCATGTTAACAACGACAGTTTTTCTTTGAAGGAATCTGAAGTAGAATTGTTTGAAACATTTTATTCGATGGAAAGCATAGCAAAACGTGAAGAATGGCAAGAAATGCGTGAGACAGAAAACTCTGAGTCTGCTCATTTTGATGCAAGAGAACACTATCCTTTTGAATGCGAGACTTGTGGTTCCAAATGCTCTGATTACCTGAACTGTATAAACTTTTTGTAGAAAAATAATTTTCGAAAAACATTTTAGTTAAACGAGCCAAAACATTGTAAAATTAAGTGACTAATTGTGTAGGATGAATTTTTAATATCCAATGAAATTTATGGAAAAAAATATTCTTTAAAAAGTTTACAACTAAAAATGATAACATGTGAAACTATTATCGGGCTTTATAACGTGTAAGTAAAGCATTTAAGTAAAATTATTTAAATAAATTTGAAGGATTTTTTTATTTACATGTGCCTATTTATTTGTAACCTAAATATTGACAATTTAATAAACTTTTTCGCATTTTTTCTAAGAGTATATTTGTCTTAATTTTATTGTTTATTTTTTTTTTAAATAAAAAATGGATTAGTATGTAAATATGTATTTTTTGAATTTGTATTTCTAATTGAGTGAGAAATTTTACATTTTTTAGCTCAGGTAATTTTTTTATTGTGTAAGTAGCGTAAAATATTTAAATTTTAGATATGATGTTTAAATATGTTTTCATAATTTGATATTGGTCAATAAAACTGGTTTTTTTTTTTTAATTCTTTTGTACCTAGATATTTTTTGAAATTTTACTTTAAATTTTATATAAACTAGGAAATTATACTATATTATTACTCTAGTCTTGAAGGATTCTTAATAATGTAAATACAATTAAAATTAAGCATGTTATTCAATTTAGTGGATTTTCTTCAGTAAATGAATTTACAGTGAAATATTTTTAAAATTATTTAAACTGAGGAATTCGTTAATCTGAGCACTGAAGTTTCCCCAATCAATACAAAGATTTTTTTTTTTTTTTTTGAAATCTATATTTTATTCACAACTAAAAGACAATTTAGTGATTTTGATGAAACAATGTTTGTGTACAAACCTGTAACATTTATCATCGCTTACGAGCCACAAGCAATTTGGGGCGCAACATGTTAAAATGCAGTTTTTACATTTGGAACGTTAGAGAATAAAATAATTCATTCTGCTATAATTAATTTTATAAAATTGTAAATTTTTAAGATTTTTTAGATTTAAATGCTTTATATTATATACATTATTGAAAAAATAATTACTAATGTTTTTTTAAAATAAAGTTATTAAACATACTTTAAAATGCATTTCATTAAATAATTAACCTTAAGAATCAGTGGAAATAGAAGCGTGGAATAGAAGCTCATCATGTATTGGTGGCATTGATACAAATATAAGTTTAAATACGTATTTAATTGTACAAGACATTAAAACATATGAAGGGTATCAATGTTTACTATATATTCATCTACATATCTATAAATAAACCAACAATGAAGTAGATTATTACTATGTGAAATAATGCAATATTGAGTAAGAAGTAAAACTCTTGAGATTTCTAATTTGTTAACACATAATTTTGATTATTTTAAGTAATTTGTAATTGATTTTCACTCATGATTAGGAAATAAGTGAAAAATTATCGAACATGTCAGAACATATTTTTTTATTCACGAGTTAGGAATGTGTGTAACCCATGTGTATCATTCGAAAAATTGAAAATTAGCTTATATTACTAAAATTTTTTTAACTGTACAAAGAGAGAAATATTTCAAAATAATTAATAATAGTAATAAAAAATCTAGCTAAACTCTCTCCATATAACAACAAGAATTGAAGTTACCAAGACGTTTAATTTTCTTTAAAATAAGTTCAAGAATCCCCTATGTAAAAATAATTCATAAGTGCTCTCAACAGTAACATTTGTAATATTCTTATTTATATACCATTAACAGTTATAAGTTAAGTCAACTTAAGTTGATGAGCTGGCATCCCCCCTTCTCTAACTTCCTCACCACACCAACGGCTTATCCTCGACATTTTTAACGTGCAACGGCCCCCTCTACGTGGCTGGTCTTCAGTAGTGCTAGGCTCGAACTCATGACACGCCAACCGAGCATTATATTTATTTAAATAACAGTGTTCTAATGAAACGTTTATAAAACCAGTAAACACCAGACCGTCTTCAATAGACAATTGTTCTCGATGTATTTCATCTAGAGTCAGTCTAAATAATTGTGAAATGAAATTATTACTTGTTACCCATTTTCTTTAGTTTTTGATTTTATAAGTAACATTCGAATTAATTTTTAACTCAAAATAATTATTTTGCGCTCAATTTATATCTAACATCCATATCACCTCCAAAAAGTAAAGAATATTTTTATAGTCAATTTACTTCGAATTATACCAACACTTTTTTTTTTTGGAGTGAAAATTCTTAAATGAGAATTTTACTAAATGCAGAAGACCGAAATAGAATCCCTCTATTCTGATCAATATTTTTCTGAAGATTGTCAATTACACAATTATACAGATAAATGCAGATCTTTTTGAAATCTAAACGCCATTCTAGAGGAAGTGCAGGGGTATAAGAGGGCACGAAATTACACAAAAATAGTTCCATAGTTAAAATGATCGAATATTTTAAAAATTGGGTTCAAGCATTGACCTTCTACTACTGCATGAGCTGTGAAACAAGAATGTGGGCAGACCTGTGAAAGAATGTGGTTTATCTCGACTTTGATTGTGGTGTTGCTGTGAAGGCTCCTCCCCCTCTCGTATGCCTGGCGTCCCCTTGGCTCTTCCTGTTTGGAAATCTAGAAAAGGAAGGAGAGAAGTCTTGAAATATTTAAGCTGCGATATCTGAACGTGAAACCAAATGATGAGCTTCCGCTTTAAGGTATCCGACTACGTTCGGAACCGTGATGTTGCAAAAGCGTATAAATAGATAATATTTATGATATTTAGTGTCACTTAGATTAGAAAATGTACATAAAGTTGTTTTAAGAATAGAATTACAATAAAAAATTATTTAAGCACAATATTTTGACAAAAAATGAACATAGAATGAACAATTTTCAAAATATTCTCCTTTTGTGAAAAATGCTGCTATTATATAATAATATTTTACCTGTATGTGGCTTAGACCTCTGTGCAGAGGTTCAACAAGAATTTTTGAAATATATAACTTAGAAGTGGGTTTATCCATGTTTTACGACAACAGAGGGGAGAAATAAAAAAAAAATACCGATAATTATTTCAATGGGTTGTAACTCTGAAAATAATGTGAATTTTTCAAAACTCATAGTTGAGCCTCTGTACAAAGGTCTGAGCTATATACAGGCAAAATATTATTATAATAGAAGCTTTTTTCACAAAAGGATAACATGTTGAAAAAAGGTTGTTCTAAGTTCATTTTTTGCCGAAATATTGTGTTTAAATAATTTTTTTGTCAAAATGTCCTTAAAACAATTTAATACATATATTCTAATCTAAGTGACACTAAACATCATGAACATTATCCATTTACCTTAATGAATGGAAAATTGTAAAAGTCCAAAACATAAGACAATAAAAAAAATTAGTTTATTTCTATGTGACGCAAATATATTTCTAAAATATTTTCTTTTCAGAAAAAAAAAATCGTGTTTTTGTTGATCTATAATCGGTTGTTAATTATTTTCCAGCTTTCTCTCTCTTTCTCTCACTTCTGTTTCGTACTTTAACACAGAAATAAAATTGACTTAAAATATTTTATTACATTTGTATGTATGGTGCACCTATCATCTTATATGCATACAAAATACCCTCGAATTTCATTTGTTGATTGAGTCGAATATTCGAACTAGACATATTTAAAAAAAATGCAATTTTTTATTTAAGAAAAGAAAATAATTTTTTGTATAATTTTGCTCTGCAGTGGGCCGATAAATGAGTACTGTGACGTCTTCGACTGGGGTGAACCTCACCTTCCATTCATGCTAAGTTTTAGGGCTCCAAACAGATGTTAGGTGACAAGAGCACGTGGCCATGGGGTCATTGTTTATTGTCTGACTTCGGCCAAACGCCGACACCCAGTCTGGCAGTCATAATGGCCAAAGACAACCAGCATCCCATTGACAGGCGAAGCCTGTACGAACGAATCCTGTCGCCTTGGCCGGTGTCGAGAGAATGGGATTATAGAACACAGGTGTTGTGATGGACAAGGGTGTTCAGAAGTTAGATAAGAATTATGGCGCTCTTGTTTCCAGACAGACCAGGAATGTATTTGTGTTTGCCGCACAAATAGTACATGATTGTGGCCAATGA
Source organism: Trichonephila inaurata madagascariensis (assembly GCA_019973955.1). NCBI lineage: Eukaryota > Metazoa > Arthropoda > Arachnida > Araneae > Nephilidae > Trichonephila > Trichonephila inaurata. The sequence goes on along the minus strand of BMAV01026289.1, from coordinate 65,881 downwards.
GAAGAGATGAGGCGTGTGTTTTGGACCCGACCCTGGTGTTTAAAAGGGTTTTTTTAGGAGACGGGAGGAGAGCCCTGGATGGAGATAACTTGAGAAGAGCCCTGAAAAAGAGATTGGAGAGGAACGAGAGGTAAGACGATGAACGCCGGTGGCGTGGAGAGTTGAGTGAGGGCCTTTCGGGAAAAAAGGATTGAACTCCCGTGAGATAGATGGACTGCACCGGCATGGCATATAACGGTGACTTTATAACTGTAGTAACTATAGTGTAGCACAGTATAGTGTGACTATAGTAACCTATGAAGCAAATAAATACTGCTTTAATTTTAAAATTAAGCTGCGACAATTTTTCTTTGTTTGTTATCTACTCACGACGTTACAGTACCAAGCTTGCTTGGGGACTTAAGCACTGGGGATCTCGCTTCAGACTGACCACCTGATCAGGACATCTGCTCATGCATCTCAGCGCCTAATGGTCACGTGTACTGGGATAGGCACAGTAGACCCTGGCCCTCATGGGCTGTTGCGCCACTGAGTTTATGATATTGCTCTGAGAGTTTTTTAAAAACTCTTAGAGAATAAAAGCTAATGTATAGTCTACACCAGGGGTGTCCAACCCGCAGCCCGGGGCCGCATGTGGTTCACCTTGAATAATGTAGACCGCGAGATTCTTTACAACTTTACAAAACTCGATTGTTTTGTACAATATCTTTGTTTAAAGATATTTTTTTGGAAAACATAAATCCCACAACTGTTATTATTTTATCACGTTGCTTCTGTTACTGCGATTCTCTTTTTTTTATAAATTGAAATTTATGAAACATAAATCGTGCTCAGAATTAAAGCACGAAAATCTGCAACATCAATAACGATACGCAAATACACATGCATTGAGGTCGACTTGCAAAAACTAAGTAAAAGGGTTCAGAAACGTATATCTCATTTATTAAATAAATTAAACATTATTTGATCATTTCATTATTATTATTATACAATCTACGTTTGTATACATGAAAAACAATGAAAAAATAATATATCAGTATGTTTAAATTTTCACTCCAACAAATGTTTGTAATGGATCCAAATCTAACATAAAGATATATATTTTTTAATATGCGGCCCGCGGGATTGTAAAGTTCTTCCGAAGTGGCCCACGAGGTCATTTGAGTTGGCCACCCCTGGTCTACACTATTAAAATTCGAAGAAAAACAAACGTATTGTTGCGTAGATCCGAGGGTTCGTGGATTTTATGCAAAACAATCACAAAGAAAATAAACAGTTCTTTAAGAGCGATGCGAATTTATTATCAAAAATCCAATCCTCTAAATACAGGATTCAGCAGCAATATTCACAGAGTAAATATCCGAAGGTCTTCAACCTTCAACAGCAATCAAACACAATAACCAGAGTTTAAAAATTCACGTAAGTAAATATTATTCACAAGCACAGCCGAGCTAATCGCTAGTCAAAACAATCCTCACTACTCGCTGGTTTAATCCAGACTCCCGCCGTCCTGGCGAGCATCTTATTTATAGGCGCGACAGAAACTTTCAGAAATATAGCCGCTCGTTACATTAGTGGAGAAATCCACTACTTTCTAGAAGATTCCAGAGGGTTTCGAACTCGCCAATATGGTCACCAATGATGCCAAAGTCGCAAACTTGGTCGCCAAAAATGATGCCAACTTGACTCTACCGCCAAGATTTCACCAAGTTCTCATTGAATTGCCATTATAACGTAAGGGGCGGCATTGCTTGTGAATGGTACAATTTTAATATGCAATAAACATAACATAGAGTGATATAAATACATTAAACACTCAAATACAAATTATTTACACTATTTACACAAAATTCGTAACACTGCCCCTCCTCAAAGACTGCACGTCCCGGGCAGTACAATCCTTGAGTAAGAGGCATCTATTTACAGGCAAACTACTCACATAACAATCACCTATAAAGTAACAAATGTATTCCACAGCATATACAATACAAATAAATTCAAAGCACATGAAGAGATGTAAACATAAATTCCAATATTAAAATAAAACTAAGGAATTAGAAAAGAAAATAATTTACATTATTTATAAAATCATTAATGACTATGGTCTGAACTTACGGATCTTATTCATCTTGGCCAAGATAAGGGGCTAGCCTATTGTAATGTATTACCTTCGGCTTTGAGTGTGGTGATTTCTGTATCCGCACACAACGTCATTCAGTCTTTTTAGGACTGTGTAAGGACCTTCCCAGTTTGTCTGCAGCTTTGAAGAGAGTCCTTTGCGACGTTTCGGATTCCATAACCACACTTTGTCGCTTTCGTGGAAGTTGTGTCCGGTTGCTCTTGCGTCGTATCGGGTCTTCATCTTCTCGGAAGCCAAGCCGATTCTTTCCCTTGATAGATGATGCATTTCCTCCATCCGTGCCTGGAGTTTCTCGACATACTCCTCAGGCGCCAAGGGAGCATCTGATGGTCGGTTAAACAGAAGATCTGCAGGCAGACGAAGATCTCGTCCGAAGAACATCTGGGATGGGAAATAGCCGGTGGTCTCGTGAACGGCACTCCTGTAGGCAAGCAGGAAAAAGGGCAATTTCTTATCCCAGTTATGTTGATTACTGGATACCAGGAGAGAGAGGCTGTTCAGGATTGTGTCCGATTGAACCTCTCTACCATGCCGTCAGACTGAGGAGGCAAAGCTGTGGTCCTGGTTTTGTCGATGGCGAGTATTTCACACAGTCTCTTGCAAACTGCAGAATCGAAGTTTCTCCCTTGATCGGAGTGCAATTGTAGAGGGACCCCGAAACTTGAGATCCAGTGTTGAACTAGAACCTCTGCAACAGTCGAGGCCTCTTGGTCGGAAATAGGATAGGCTTCAGGCCACTTAGTGAAGTAGTCCATGACAACCAAGATGTTGTTGTTGCCATCTGATCATCTCGGAAGTGGGCCTACTACGTCAAAAGCTATTCGTTCGAAAGGCGCTCCCACATTATACAGCTGCAGTCTTCCTCTAGTGCGTTTTCTGGGACCTTTGCGTGCAGCACAGGGATCACATGTGCGACAACACTTTTCCCCGTCACTACGCACATTGTTCCAGTAGAAGCGCTCACGAACTTTTTGTAAGGTCTTCATAACACCAAAATGACCTCCAGTTGGACTTCCATGCAGTTCCTTAAGGACCGTTGAAACTCTTGTCTTTGGGAGTATCAATTGCCACCTGAATGTTTTTTCGTCGTCAGACTCCCATTTTCGATATAAAACACCATTTCTCAGATGGAGAGTCCCAAAAGCCCAGTAACGCTTCGTTGTAGAATGGAAAGGGGCGATGTCTTGCCAGCTGGACTTTTCGTCAGACGACTCTTTGAATTCTATGATGGGTTTTATTTCAGGATCAGCCAGTTGATCTTTTCGGAAGTTCTCATCACTCCATGGGTCCAATGCCGATGTTGATGGCGTTGTAACTTAGCGGACTATTGGATCTATTACGCCAAATTTCTTTTCGATTCTCGAGCAGTTCTCCGGGCAAGGTTTTCTCGAAAGGATGTCTCCATTCCCCTCTGCTGATCCTTTTCGGTTTCTGCACACTTTCTTAGACTCGACTACATTTGCAAGGTGCGGATGTTATTTGTTTATTTGAGGGCAGTTATTTCTTAGGTGCCCTTCTCGCCCGCAGCCCCAGCACTTTGTGCTACGATCTTTCTTATTGTTTCGAGGGCAGTTACTTCTGAAATGTCCTTTTTCACCACACCCCCAACACGTGATGCTACGTCTCCGGTTCTGAAGTTGAGCCATCAAGTCTTGCATTTCTTCTTTCAATTTCTTCATCTCCTTGATCCATGGAGATTCACAGGGTGCATCTGCAGTCACTCTAGCTCCTCGGATAGAATGGCGATCTCTGCGACTGGCTAGAGTGGCGGCCTCCAATTTCAGGGCAGATTTAAAATCTTGCACATCTGCCATTCTTACAGCTTTCTGGATTTCCCCATCTTTCAATCCATCCACGAAATATTGTAAAGAGATTACTTCGCGCACAAATGCTGGGTGTTCAGAGAAATTCAAGTTGGCGAGCCTCTCTACTTCGGAAGCATACTCCTGCAAGCTTTCTCCGGTTTTCTGGAGTCTTGTTTTCATCTGCAGACGTGCGTAGTCTTTGGAGTATTTTTGGCCGAACCGAAGATCCAGAGCATTATACAGGGAGTTCAAATTCAGGCGCTCTGTGTCGGGAAGAGTCTGCAGTACTTCAGCAGCTTCTCCTCTAAGGGATGCTGCTAGCTGTCATGCTTTAGCCCCTTCAGTCCATCCATTGGCATCAGAAATTATGGAAAATTGTGTCTTGTATACTTCCCAGTTGGTTTTCCCGTCATAGGTTGACAGTTTTACTGGCCCTGTAAAAGCAAGCACAGGTTCTGGAAAAGCAGACACAGGCACAATCTTGCTTTTGTTCTCATTTCCGCCAGTTAGAAGTTTCTTCTCAAGATCTTCCATTCTCTGTGATATAAGGCTAAAATTTTCAGCCACTCCTTCAATTCTTTCCTCAACTTGCGCTTTAATTCTTTCTTTAAATTTCTCTTTAATTCTTTCTTCAACTTGCTCTTTAATTCTTTCTATTTCTTCCTCTACTTTCTTCTCTATCTTCTCATTAACTACTGCAATCTTTTCTTCAACTTTCAATGTTATTTTCTCTTCCACGCTATCGATTTTCTTTTCTAAAGTATTTCTCAGCTCTTCTTTACCTTTCTGCATTTCTTGTTGGCATTTCTCCATTCTCTCCTTTAACTCATTCTTAGTTTCTTATTGGCTTTTCTGCATATCTTCAAGACCTTTCTGCATTTCTTGCTGGCCTCTCTGCATTTCTTCCTGGCCTTTCTGCATTTCTTGCCTAGTCTCTTCTTGGCTGTTTTTCAAGGCATTGATGCCTTCCAACAGAGCCTTCAGTTGCTCATCCATCGCTCTTGTTATTGGCATAAAATCCCCACTTCTGACGCCAAACTGTTACGTAGATCCGAGGGTTCGTGGATTTTATGCAAAACAATCACAAAGAAAATAAACAGTTCTTTAAGAGCGATGCGAATTTATTATCAAAAATCCAATCCTCTAAATAGAGGATTCAGCAGCAATATTCACAGAGTAAATATCCGAAGGTCTTCACACCTTCAACAGCAATCAAACACAATAACCAGTGTTTAAAAATTCACGTAAGTAAATATTATTCACAAGCACAGCCGAGCTAATCGCTAGTCAAAACAATCCTCACTACTCGCTGGTTTAATCCAGACTCCCCGCCGTCCTGGCGAGCATCTTATTTATAGGCGCGACAGAAACTTCCAGAAATATAGCCACTCGTGACATTAGTGGAGAGATCCACTACTTTCTAGAAGATTCCAGAGGGTTCCGAACGCGCCAACATGGTCACCAATGACGCCAAAATGGTCACCACAGCCGCCAACTTGGTCGCCAAAAATGATGCCAATTTGGCTCTACCGCCAAGATTTCGCCAAGTTCTCATTGAATTGCCATTATAACGTAAGGGGCGGCATTGCTTGTGAATGGTACAATTTTAACATGCAATAAACATAACATAGAGTAATATAAATGCATTAAACACTCAAATACAAATTATTTACACTATTTACACAAAATTCGTAAACAGTATGTATACGACTAAGTGTATCTTCTCACGAACCGCACGACGCAGAAACTCGCCAAAGGTTCCAAAAGCTCAGAAATGATCTGAGGAATCCGTTTTGATCATTTATATTCCGATATTCCAATTAATTAAAAAGATATTAATTAAAAACCTTAAAACGCATATTTAGTGCCATTTTTTACCGCAAGGGGCCAAGTTCAACTTTTTTTTCAGACGTTTTTAAAGCGTGATATAATTTTTTTTTTTGAGACTCAGACAAAAAATAATTACAGAATCGGAAAGATCATTTACTTCGCCACGATACAGTATAATTTATTTCACAAAATAATTATTGTAACGGCGTCAGTAGTTAGCAAACAAGAAAATTTGATACAGCCTCATTTTAAAATTAAAACAGTATTTAATAGCTTCATATGTTACTAAAAATTCCAATAAATATGCCAAGCCGGGCGGACAGTCTTTTCCACGGGAGTTCAATCCTTATTCCGAAAGGCACTCGACAATCCCTTGCTTTTCCGGGCTCCTCTCCAGTTTACTCCATCCAGGGCTTTCTCCAAGTTTCTCTCCATCCAGGGCTTCCTCTGTCTCACTCCAGGGCTCTATCTCTCTGTTTCCATCCAGGGCTCCATCTGTCTCACTCCAGGGCTCTATCTCCAAGTTTTTTCCTCTCCATCCTTTTCTCCTCAAAATTAACCCCTTTTAAACACCAGGGAGGGTCCACCACACGCCCCTCGTCTTCCTCATTGGCAGGCCAAAAAAAAAGGTCTGCCCTCGTCCCCGGGCCACATTCGTCTCCCATTTGTGCGGCAAACACAAACACATTCCTCGTCTGTCTGGAATCTAAGGGCGCCATAATTCTCATCCAACTTCTGAAACTCCTATTCATCACACCACCTGGGCCTTATAGCCCCATTCTCTAGGCACCGACTTTCATACAGGTTTCGCCTATACGTCAACCTATTGTCACCGGCATTCCTTAGTTATTGTAAATTCCAGACTAGATGTCTGCGTATGTCCGAGGCCAGACAATAAACAATGACCCCATGGCCACGTGCTCTTGTCACCTAACGTCTGTTTGAAGCCATAAAACTTCGCTTGAATAGATGGGTGAGGTTCACCCCAATCGAAGACGTCACATTATATTTTCTACGTTTTACGATTTTTTAAAATGAGTCAAAATCGATACCTTTTCCTGAGTATGATTTCTAAATCGTTTCGCTTGCATTTTCTTTCGCGTTAATGAAAAGATATTTTACACTAAAAAATTTCATGCTTTTCTCTTTTAGAATCAGTAATTTAAAAAATGAAATTCAAAAACTTATTTTTTTTATGATTTTTCAAAAAATAATCAAAATTTTATTTAAATACTTAACTTCTTTATTTATAAAAATGATCTCACGAAACTTTTTTTCATGTTTAGAACGATATTATCCGTAATCTGTACAAAGATTAATAAAATATCTTAAAAATTACGGTTTAAAAAAAAAAGTTGTGTTTTTCTTTCATGTTTCCCTTTTTGTGTGTAAGAAATATTTAAGAATTATTTTTGTTCCATTTTTTTTGTTTAAAAATTACCGTTGTTTGCAATCGATTAATTTGCCACAGTGGTATTACTATAATCTGAAAGGATTCTGAAACCTAGTTTCAAAATTCGTGAATTGAGTTCATTTAAATGTTTAACATAGTTTAAGATCTTGGAAAATATGCGTAATCCGATATTATACCTGGCACAAAAAGCTAAAATGATGATCTTGGTTTTAATCAAATTTAGGCTGCAATTGCTAATTAGCCTCATTAAATTCAATAAATAAATTTGTTAAATAGTAAAATCTGTTTTATCCTTGAATAAGTTTTCTCTTAAAATTATAACTTTAGCATCCCAAAATTCTAAAATAGGCTCAAAATGTGCAAGACATCTTGTCAAATAAAAGCCTTTAAAGAACCACCGTACTCTAATGTGAAGTAGTTAATGATGAAAGTCTTATATCATTTTCTTCACACAACACTAATAACGGAGTACACACAAAGCCTTGATTCGGATTCAGTTCACAGCATTAATGGCTAGTTGAAGAGATTTGTTCGATGTACTTAGATTTTTAGCAACTAAATGTCGGTAGAGGACGCAGTGCTACGAAGTTCATACGTGCGTTGCTATTGCAGCTAACAATGCTAACTCATTGCTTTGGAGTCAATTTTTCAATCTTTGATTAAAACACGGATAATGAAGTTTGTAATACGGTGAAAAGTTTCGTACTATTTCAGAAATACCGAAGTTATTATAGTGGAATTTCGAGTAATTTTAGAAAACTTGTTAAAAAGTTTCGGAGAATCCTAATTTTTAAATTACCAAATGTAAGAAAACAAAACGTACACATTTCTAGGACTTAGGTTCGATTGATCACGACGATGAGAACTAGATACAGAGTTATGGGAACATTCTGTCTGAAAATGCGTCAATACTAATACATTTTAAAAAATAGTTCACAAACAAGTCAAAATATCATTATTTTGAGGAGAAAAAATTAAACCGCGTCCTGGTGAAATAAACTATCCATCTAGTTCTAGATATGTCTTCTTTCTTTTCTTTTTTTTCCAATTTCGGTAAGGGTGGCAATTTTAAAAAGGATGGAACTATATACGCTGATGGACACAAAAATTAGCGCACCAAGAAGGAGTCGTGAAAATGGAACGAAATTTTACATACGTAATAACTACTTTAATATAAGTAAATGATTAGAAAATCAAAGAAAAAGGATAATTTTTTTTCAGAGAAAAAGGCAAAAGAACGGAGGATTTAATACCTTGTTGAACCCCCTTTATAGCGCGAATGCACGATGCGATACGATCGGCACTGAGTCTACAAGTTCTGTATGATGTCTTGAGACATTTCGTTCCATATTTGTTGTAACCTTGCCTCTAGTTCGTTCAAACTCGTGAGATTCCCAACTCGCCGTCCCAAATGATACCAGATATGCTCGATTGGAGACAAATCTGGGGATAGGGCAGGCCAAGGAAGGTTAGTAACAGTGCGGAGACGGTTTTGTGACAAACTTGTCGTTGAGCCCGAGCATTGTCTTGTTGAAAAATGACTCCTGGGAGCCGTTGCATGAGTGGCAACACATCTGGTTGCAGGATGTCATGGACATACCGCAGGGCTGTCATTGTGCCACGGATCAATACTAGGGTGACCGTGTATTGTAGGCAATGGCACCCCATAACATCAGCTGCGAGAGCGGTGTGTCTCTGTAAAGCAAAGACAGGATTAAGGCGTTCACAACGGGGTCTCCACACACGAACACGATCGTCATCACTGCTGAGATTAAATCTGGATTTGTCGCTAAAGACGACCTGGTTCCATTCCACTACAGTCCAGTTTCCTCCTGCGCGGCAACACTCCAAATTGAGTCGTCGATCGGTAGGCGTCAAGGGCTGCACACGTAATGGGCGCCATGATCCAAAATGTCCTTCAGCCAGGCGCATTCGTATGGTTCGAGAAGACACAGAGATTCTACTGAAGGTGTTACCTGTGCCTGGATGGCGGCCGATGAAGCAGTTGACTGTACGCGTGCATTTCTTACGATGTGGCGGTCTTCTCGACGACTGGTCTCTCGAGTGTACCCTTTGCCTGGTCTTCGTGTAAATGACGTCTCTCGGATCCACTGGTCTCAACACCACCTCACAATACAATCAGAGCGGCCTAATTGACGGGCTACTCGCCTAACTGACCACCCAGCTTCCATCATGCCGATGATTCTCCCCTTCTCAAACTGCAACAGCTGCTCATGTTGTCTTCGAAAACGGCGAATTGGCATGTCTACCTCAGCTCTTACTTTGTAAATGATTCAGCACACACAAACAAGCTTTGGTTACCTGTTTTATACTCCACCGAGAACGACGTTAAAAGCCCTTTGCAGGCTATACGTGATGCACAATCACGCTGCATTTCTAATCATTTGCATATCTCTCCGACATGTACTTTCATGCCAAGTTTCGTTACGATCCCGTAGTTATTTCTAGGTGCTGTAACGACTGCGCTTAGTACGACCCCCACCCTTCCTTTCATGTAAAATTTTATAGCTTAGAGCAGGTGGCTGGAGCCAGTGTATGTTTTTGGGGGTCATTGTTATTTTTCGGCCCTCGGTTCGGGACGACACCCCTGACTGGAAGTAAATAATCGACATGGGGAGTGCCCCACCGAGGACAACGGACGCAGCCTGTCTAACGGGAAAAACACGGGAGGGCCTTTAAGCGATGACAGGATAATGACTTCAGGAAAACAACAGCAGCGTGATGGACAAGTGTCCAGATGCCAGACTAGAAACCTGGCGCCAGTACATTCAAGACGGATCAGAGACTGTTATTGTGAGTTCCGCAAGAACAGGACAGGTTGGAGGGCGGTGTGCACTTTTGTGGCCTGCCAATGATAAGAGACGAGGGGAGTGTATTAGACCCGCCCTTGGAGTTTAAAAGGCTTTTTTTGTGAGATCGGGGAGAAGAGTCCAGAAATCGAGAGCAGAGAGCAGAAAGGGGGAACCGAGATTGGACGAGACGGGGCCGGAAAAAGGCGGTTTTTGGAGGATCTTGTGATGGGGAATCAGCGTAGAGCCAACACCCTCCAGAGAAAATATATCCTACGGGTTGTTATAAGGTATCCGTGAATTTAAAATTCCCCAACAGGGAACTGTATTTTTTTAAATTCCTTACGTTAGTTTTCAAGAGCCCAATTCCCCAAATTTTTAATTTATCCCGCGGGAATTGAAGATTTTATTTACGTGGGTATGAATAAAGTAAATATTTTTTTTTTCTTCTTAAAAATAAGCCACCCCATTCAGCCCCCCACAATGAGCATCTCGATGTTGCAATTGGTCGGTTTGGAGAAAATATCTCCGAAGCACTTGTGGCTGCTTAAAAACCCCAAAATTTTAAAAACCACACCTAAAATTACCTCCAGATATTCGCCCAAAATTCGCCACAGAAAAAAGGGAAAGGAGTTTTTGGAAAGATCTGGGAGACCCTGTTTTTAAAATGAACTCCGTCCCATCAGCAACGAGATACCCAAAAGTGATATCGGGACACCTCCCCCATGCAAGATGGGAGAAAACAATTGAGGAGTTATCCCCCCGAAACAAAACACTCTTGGAGGCGTACCCCCTTTTCTCAAAACCCTTTTTCATCACATTCCCCAAAAGGGCGTTTCCCCCGGCAGAAATGCAGCGGGCCCCGATTGAAAAGGCCGAGGAAATTGGGGAAGTTTTAAAAAACAATTTAAACCAAATACTGATGTAAAAAAATCCTAGTTTCTCTGCACATATACAAAGGGAAGGCCCAAAAATTTCCCTTGACCCCCCTACCTGTAGGGGATTGGAAAAACATCTCCTTTTGAAATACAGGAATTTTTTAAAAATCTCAAACCAAACAAATCTCCTGGTATTGATCTCACCACAAATCGTACCCTTTAAAAAAAATTTTCCCCACTAAATTTATCTTTTTTATTGCTTTGTTGTTCAACATGTTTTTGGAAAATTGCTATTTCCCTAAAAGTTGGAGGATGGCCGGGTAATCCCGATTCTAAACCCAATTCTGATGATTTAATCCTAAAAAATTATCGTCCAACCCCACTACTCAAAGTAGTTTGAAAAGCATGAATTGTGATTTCAAAACCGCCTGAACCAACACTGTTTTTAGCCGGGAAAAATTTTTATTCCAAAAACAGCATGGCTTTGTAATAATTTTCTACAGTAACCCAGTTACTCAGAGTCACTGAATTGGTTCACACAGGCTTCCAAAACTAAAGGCCACGGGTATTGCTTTTTTGGGAAATACCAAACCCTTTTGGGACAAATTTTGGGGCATGATGGCTTAATATCCAAGATGATGAGATTTGGTTTTTCGACCAAATCCAAAAAATTTTTTTTTTTCCGTCCCCCAAACCGAGAGATTTTAGAGTTAGAGTCGAAAAACTGCCTCTCCACCCCCTCGTCCGGAAAAAAGGGGAATTCCTCGGAAGTTTTTGGGACCAAGATTTTTAACCCTTTATATATTAACGACATTCCAAAGGCTGACAACCATTTAGCTTTTGTATGCGGATGACACTGTTATCATTAGTCAACACACTTGTAATCTCAAAATTATTGAAAGATTGTTTTGGGAAAATCAAAGTTAATGATAAAAAAGCGCAAGCCCCCTTTTAGAAACAAAGGTGTATAGGAAATTTTACCCAATATCAACATTTTGACCAACCCGCCCCCTGGGTCCGAATTTAAGTACCTGGGTTTTTCATTCTCGACGCAAAAAATTTAACTTCTCCCCTCACATCCGGTGCTGCACTTCAAAAGCGGCAGGAATGAGCCAAACGCTCAATTGTTTTAATTTTCGAAAGAAAGGGTTTCCCCGGTTTTCTATAAAATTTTTCTCCGACCAATTTTGTTTATGCACCCCCAAACTGGGGGTTCTGGCAGTAACCTTTACTTGAAAAAAATTTCACGTTTTTCAAAAAAAAACACCTTAGAAAAAAATTTCTAATGCTCCCTGGTTTGTCAGAAACGAAATCTTGCACAAAAAATCTCAAAAATTTATCCAATTCCTTGGGTTTCATTAAAAATCAGTCTACAAAGTTTTTTACAGATTACCTCAAACCCCAACCAATCTATCCGAGTCATCCCTTTCCTTATAACTGGGCCCAAGCTTTTGCAAAAGACCTTAGAGCTGTTTTTTACCCACATATATCAGCATTTCCCAGTCCTTAAAAAAACTTCCCCGGAGATCCTGAATATAGTCTTTTTAAATCCCATCAAACCCCTTTTTTTTTCTTGTTTTTATTCATTTAAAAAAAAAATAAATAAAGATAGAAATAAAAAAAGTCCCTAATTTTAGCTTTTTCATTTTGTGCAAGATTTCAACCCCCATTAAATTACTTTGACTTAAACCCAACACTTTTTTTCTGAATCGGTCTTGGGTGGTAGTTTAATTCCATGTCAATTACTCTCCTTTTTCCCACATCTTTTTGGGGTCATCTTTTATTTTGCTCATCTCCCCCGCAGATTTTCACATTATGGGAATTTCTGTGTCAACGCCTTCTTTTTTTCGTTCGCTGTTCAGCGACACCCCCTCTCCCGTCATCAATACACGATTCAGCAAAATGTTTATCCTTCCCCTTTTTTTTAAAAATCATGTACCACGAGCACCACGGCATTAATTGCTTTTATTCTCCATTTTATCTTTTTATCTTCCAAATTTGGTCTACTTTTTTACTTTTTGTTCCCTAAAAGAAAGGACGAATTAGAGAAGAGAAAGATTTTTGCCAACCCCCCTCCGGGAAATTGGCCCCAAAATATGGCCATACTTGCCCAATTAAATTGTTTTTTCTCTCTCACCGGTAGTATGTCCTCGCTACAGGTGAGAAGTTTTTTTGAACGGCTCTGAGCCGTTTTTAATAATTTTTATAAAATCTTTTAAATTTTTTGGAACTTTCAATTAATTTTTTTTTTCTTAAATTTGGGGGAGAGGGGGAATACCTTTTTTTGGTAAGGTACCTCGTATTTTTAAGCCGGGGGGGTAAAAAAACTTTAAAGTTTTGTTTTCTGGGCTAAAATCACTACCTAGTCACTACGTTACAGTGCGATAATTGTTTTGTCCATGAGTGTATATATATCTTCCTTTCCTGCCATCTTTCGGAGTCTCTGCACGACAGATGGCATCACGAAGTTAGGCCAATCGTCTCTTTCAAAGTTTTTTCTTAATATCGGTTTAACTAATAGTCATTTCGGAATTTAAATGGTCAAAATGAGTTCTCCGGATTATTTCCCGTCTTTTGAAAATTTCGGTGCAGACTTCAACGGTTCGTGAGAGGTAGCCTCAGATTAATAGACATACAGATGTTTGTTCATTCTCGAATTTTAATAATGTTGATCGATACATGTGTTTATATAAAATGAAATAAATAGGTGTGTATGTGTATTATTCCGTTCTTTGAAATTTAAAATTAAAGTCAAGACCTTGTTAAATGAAAGCCACTTTCGTAGTCTCCCTATTTGTGACTCAAGAACCCTCAATTTTTGTTTTCGTTAACGTAGAACTCTTGTAGGTCATCATAGTCCCCCTGAAGGTCGATGTAGACCACTTTGGCAATCACTGGCTATACAAAGAGACTTATGCAGCTCCCGAGCCTCGGTTTCTTGCACTCAATGAAAAACAATCAATCTTCCCAAAAAAAAGAAAAATCAACCCCAAACATAATCGTGGGTCGGTAAAAAAAGTATACTTTTCACATACAGAAAAAATTTCATTTAGTTCCGAATGAAGTATGGAGAAATAAAACCTCTGTTTGATATACATTTCTTTATTAATAAAATGTACATTAAATTAAGTGTTTAAAGGTGGAATATATATTTAAATTTTTTTTCGTTGCGCAGCTGTACATAGTATATTTAACTTTTAACTCCTGCTGTTTAACTTATTTTCGGTTAATATTTTTCATTCTCTATGGAAACTTTATAGTTAAAAAAAAAGAATATTTAATTCCTTTAACTTTCTCTTAAATAATGTTGCACTAAAACAATCCGATGAGGCTCTTGACAACAAAAGTATCCTTAGTGAAAATCTAAACTCCAAGCGTAAAAAATGATTTGGTATTTCACTTTTCAAATTTTTCATGATAACCGTCAGCAGTGAAGCACACAGGAATTTTTCAAGGGGGGAGAGAAGGGTTGAAAGTCCACCCTTCTCGTATCATACACCAACATATTCTTTATATTTTGACGATTTTCGGGAACAAAAAACAGTGAACAATTAATCATTGAATAAATACACTCACTTCCAAAAGTTAAGCACGGAGAGAAAAATGCTAATTTCCGGAAGCCAATCAGAATTGAAGAGGATGCAATTCGCTGCAGAGGTAGATGGAAGTATGCAAATATGTTAGGTAACAGCCAATCGCGTGCTTTCATGTTAAGAAATATGCAAAAAGGGCAGTCTTATAAGAAGCCAGCTTTATGAAGGGTTACAGAAGTTGATTGTATGCTGATAGAAGGTGTTTAAAACTTTCGTACAATTTGTTTTCAAGACATACGTGTTTCTTTTACTTCTAGAAAACGAATGGAAGATTCTGAGAGCTGGCGTGCTGTGGGGCGCATTGAAGCAGGACAGTCGATCACAGATGCTGCTCTTTTCTTCGGCATTCATCATTTTGTAATTTTACGTTTATGGAAACAATTCCAAACCACATAGACAATTGTCCGAAGGCCCGTTGGCGGTCGCCCAAGGGTTACAACCGCCGCGAAAGATCGATATATTGCAATTGTATCCAAGTTGAATCGCAGAGCGACCTCCACACGTGTGACATCTATGGTTACAGCGTCCATTGATACGGCTATATCTGCTGCTACTGTACGCCGAAGATTACATATGAATCGACTGTATGCCCGGGTACTTCGAGTTTGTGTTCCTCTATCCGTCCAATCAAGAGGGGCACGATTAAAGTGGTGCCGGGAACATGGCAATTGGACTTTGTCTGACTTGGGCAATGTCATGTTTACTGATGAGTCAAGATTTGCTCTGGAGCCAGATGACAAGCGTATAAGGATATGGCGTAAACAAGGAACACGCAATAAGCCCCAAACATCACCGAACATCACGCATTCTGAGGTGGAAGCATTATGGTGTGGGCAGGGGGATTTCATTAGGATACCGCACCGACTTGCACATCTTTAAACGGGGTTTTGTGACGGCTGTCCGGTATCGAGATGTAGTCCTAGAACCCATTGTGAGATTGTACGCTGAAGCAGTTGGCTCTACTTTTGTTTTAATGGAAGATAACACACGTCCTCATAGAGCTGACATTGTCGATGACTACCTGGAGAGTGAAGGGATTACGTGTATGGTGTGGCCAGCATATTCGCCCGACCTTAATCCCATTGGAAATCTTTGGGATGCCCTCGGCCGTGCTGTATCTTCATGTTTCCCACCTCCAGCTACTCTTATTGAGATGGAAACTGCTGTACAAGAAGAATGGCGATTGCTTAATTCTGCGGTGGTTGACCACCTAATTGAAAGCATGGCCATAATACTTTCCATACAGATGAGGGGGGATCACATACCCTATTAATGTCCTTTTTTTCATTTTATGCTGTTTATTTTCACTTTATACATAATTCTGTTTAAGTCTCCAATATGATATTATCTCTGATAACTTACAAAAATTTAATATTATTTTCATTTCTGTATGTAATTATTGATTTTGTTTTATGTATAAATATATATGTTACTTTACTACCAAATTTTGTGTCAATCAAAGCAGTATTTGTTGATTTTTTTTGCATTTTACATCTTCGTGCTTAACATTTGGAAGTGAATGTATTTAGCATTAACTAATAAAATTAATTAATAATAACAAACATTTAAATTTTGCATAGAATTACATATAAATATACATAGCATTATAATTAATTGGAAAAAAAATGAAGGATTTTGGGGAGAGTCCGGAGACGATAACCCCCTCCTCTCCCCCTTGTTATGCTCCATTAACCGTCAGTCTTTCAAGCTATGCTGAATTCATTGTAGAATGTCCACATTTTTCTGAGAAACAGGAAGAGCTCTTACTTTCCATGAGGTAGGTAGTCTTACAAAGAAAAGAACACCATATGAAAGAGAGTTTGGATGGCCTTTTACGGAACGGAAATTAGATAATCGCGGGCACCGGCGCCGCGAGGCGCCTCTTCCCAGAAGAGTGGGAGAAAAAGAAAGAACCGTGTGAATGAAAAAATGAACAAATAACGCGATCTCACTCGAAAGGTGAGGAATGAGCGAAGCCCCAAAACGCAGCGACCTATCGAAGCAGAGCGCTGGTGGGGTGGAGTGGAAGAGCGCAGGAAGGGGTACGGGGAGGCCAGAGGCCATCAATCAAGACGGTGACAGTTCGCCGAACGAACCCAATCTGGAGGATGCAATGTCGCGAGACTGCTTCAGATGTTGTGAGTGTGAAAAGAGTGATTTATGTCGTGTTATGGGGGACGGAGGGGGTTTCTCCACTTCGTTGAAGAGTATGCATACTTAATTTTAGGATGAGGATAAGTGAACAATGTTTGTGCTTTGATAATTGGATTTTCGTGAGATTCGATGGATTTAAAAACATT
Source organism: Trichonephila inaurata madagascariensis (assembly GCA_019973955.1). Lineage (NCBI taxonomy): Eukaryota > Metazoa > Arthropoda > Arachnida > Araneae > Nephilidae > Trichonephila > Trichonephila inaurata. The sequence goes on along the minus strand of BMAV01026289.1, from coordinate 49,111 downwards.
TCTAGAGAGTTTAGTGATGTAGTTACTAATCGGCTCCATGTGTAGATCGTTGTGTATGACGTCATTCCTAACGTACCAAGGTGCGTTGGTCATGACGCGAAGTATTTTATTTTGAACTACTTGAATTTTTTTCATGTGGGTGGCAGCTGCCGCACCCCAAATCGGGGAAGCGTACGTGATCACTGGGCGCAAAATTTGTTTATAAAGGATTACTTTATTTTCAAGAGATAGAGGTGATCTTCTCCCAATAAGGGAGATGGCTAGATGAATTCTACCCCAAAATTTATCCGAGAGATAGTCGATATGTTTTTTGAAAGTTAGGCGGCTATCTATGTGTAGGCCCAGATATTTCACTACCGAAACCCACTGGATGTTGTCATCAAAAAGTGTGAGTTGGAAAGGAGGGACTATAACACCTTTCCTAAATATAATTGCTTGAGATTTGTCAACATTAATTGCAATCCTCCAGTGTGTAAGCCAAACTTCTAATCTGTCGAGAAAATTTTGAATGGTTTTAATAGTGTATTTCAGCTGGACTCCGTGCTAACACTGGGGAAAACACCGCAAACAGGCAAAAAAAAACGGTGGGGGTTGTGGAAAATCTTTAGGGGTAAAAAGTTGTACAAGTATTGAAAGTACAGGCCCCGGGGGCCAGCGGGCAAGATCCCGAGTTAGGTATGGTTTTAACACGGGAAATCAAAAAGGTTCTATTGTGTTAAAAATTTTGTATAATTTTTTAAATTTAAAAAGCGGGGAAATTTTGGTTTTAAATTTAAATTGTTTGGGGTGGCCTTTTATTCCCCCCGTCAGTGATTTATATTACTGAACGTCTTGGAACAAAAATAAAAAGATAATGTGTTAGTCACTTGCTTAAAAAATTTACTGCTTGAAAGCCCCCCAAAGAATGTTCTTTTTTTTTCCGGGGGAATATTTTTCTCAAAATTTTGCAGTAAAAATTCAAAATCAGGGGGTTTTTTGCTTTTTTCCGGGCCAAACCCCTTTTTTTAAAAAAAATTTTTCCTAAAAACCCTTTTCTCTGTAAATACAGCATGCAATATAATCTTTAAAGTTAATAACTGTAATGACTGTTATACATTTCTTATATAATTTTTAAAATTGGGAAAAAGAAAAGTAGGAAATAAAAGTGATTAAATATTACAAAGTGGATAGAGTGGAATATAATAGAATTGCGAAGTTATTGGGTTAGTAGTAGTAAAAATCATAAAGAATATAAAAAGATTAATAAATGTGACTTTAAAAATTTGCTTAACTAAGCTACGATTGCTAAAAATAAAAATGCTAAAAAAATGTCTTATTAAGAAACCGAATTTCTTTTTCAGATATTCTGACTCTTTTGTTTAAAAAAAAAATATCTGCTACGAAAACAATTCAAAAATTAAATACAGTCGAAACTCCATATTACGAATCTATGCATTGCGAATTTTTCTATATAGCGAACTTTTTCCTGGAACCAAGAACATTTCACAATTTTCTTCGTAAAATAATCTCCCAATAGCGAAGTGAATTTTTTATATAACGAACATTTTCTCTTGAGATTCAATTTTTTTTCTCCCTATTCTTAAAATAGTTCTGGACATTTCAAAAGTTGTTCTTTGATTTTATGGTGGTCATAAATCTTGAACTGGTTTTATTAGGTGTCTAACTCGCCGAGAGCAAAATAATACTAGGCGTTTTATCCAAGAAGTGCAACCTTTGATTCCCATTGTCCACTTCACAGGAAACATCTTCGGTATCCTCTTTCATACTCAGTGGCGTTGTCTCTCTTGTCCCAGTGTTCTTGAACTTGTTTCCGTTCATTTACAGTGTTGATCAATCGTACTGGTAACTTCGTTTCTAGTAGCTCGAAACTGTTCATCCGTTAGTTTTACAATAAAGTTATTTTCTTAACCTTGAAAATACTGTGTATTCCTTGACATTCTTTTTTCTTCTTTCCTTGCAGCTTTTTTTTTTTTAAAAGGTAAGATATGTAAAATAAATAGATATTAATTTACAAAAAGGGTAAATAATTACTCTCTTTTAATAAAAAGATTTTACGAATTTAAAATTTGTTTTAAGTGGTTTATAAAGAATATTGAAAGATGAATCTCTATATAACGAATTTTCCATATAACGAACCTTTTTTCCGGATTTAACAACTTGGTTAAATAGAAGTCCGACTGTATTTTATAATGATCTCTTTATTCATCTCTCTCACCGATATATACGTATAAAAAAACCCACCCTACTTTTTCTACGATAAAACCTGTGGCGTAGCGTGGGCTTTCGCCGCCTGGGGCCGACCGAAAATCTGCCACCTCTGTATTTTAATTAATAGTCAAGAAAATTAGTAAAAGTAAAAAAAAAAGCTTTTAATTTTTTTATTGATTAAAAATGCATTTTTCGTGTTTTTTTTTCATTGAAAAATCTTTTATACAACTGTCAATATCAATATGTATGTCATTTCAATTGACAGAATAGCTAAATTTGTTAGCCTGAACATGAACACATAGTCAATTTGAGATAATTTTTGAATAATTTCAGCTAGAGGAGCTTCTCTCGCAACTGGCATGGCCGCGGTAGCCGAGTAGTATAGGTATCGGACCGTGGCTTGCCTTGTCTCGAGTTCGAGCCCCGTACCACTAAAGACCCGCCGTGTAGGGCAGTGATGCACGTTAAATCTGTCGAGAGCTGAAACGTCCTCCCGCTGGTGTGGTGTGGTAGTTAGGAGAAGGGGGTTCCAGCTCAGGTGTCGTTCACGTCACTTGGCCATGGTTCAAAATTACGTGGTCCGTCGCCAAAAGCCCTCGTGTAACTGAACAGTGCGACTTTAATAGTCAGTCAGCTGGCATTAGTGCTGGAAGATGTTAAAAAAATTCTCAACATTGTGACAATATTTAAAAAGCCATCTTCAAATTTGGACTCAATAATATATTTTAATAAACTCAGAGAGTGTCGGATCTAATGAGTTCTTTTTTACAGCCTGGGTCTGTTATAGCTACCAAAGCTTGTAGATGTACGCGCTCAAGTTAGAATTCTTCCTTATTAATGTCTTGAGGAGTCTGATCTAAGTTAAGTTCGTCCATACTCAATATCACTTCAGGCCTTAAAAAAGCATATTTTTGCGCTAGATTCTGCAACTGTTGGAATCTTTCTCGAATTTCAGTAGTTACTCTGTCTATATTGAAGAAAACATTGTTCGCCTCAAATTATCTTCGTACGATAACTGATTATCTTTACTTCCATCGCCAAATATATACTTCCTCCTGATTGGTCTTGGGGGTTCAACAGAAATTTCAAGCTCTTCACATAAACTTTATCATCCATGAATTCCTCTCGTTTTGCTTCTAATACGGTCTGTAAGGCAAGTATTTTTTTAGCACATTGATGGATATTTAGTCCCTCTGTTTGCAAATAATTTTGAGCATCATTGGCTTCCCACAGTACCGGTTGCCAGAAGCCTAAGTAACATAAAAATGAATGTGATTGCATAGCCACCAGTGGCGCGCACAAGGGGTGGGGTCCCGGGGTTCGGACCCAAAACACTTGATTTTTTTCAGATTGACTATAATTCTAAGTATATAGTGCGTAAAATTTAATTAAATATTTGTTATTAATGATTAATTTTATTAATTAGTGATAATTATTTATTCAATAATTACTTTTTTTATTGTGTTTTGTTCCCGAATATCGACAAAATTAAAAGGAGCCTGATACAAGAATGGTGAACTTTCGACCCCAGACCCGTTGAAAAATTCCTGTGTGTGCGCTGCTGATAGCCACTAATAAACTTCCTGCATCTGTGAGTATATTGAAGCTTTCACTCGTTTCCGTCAGTTTCCTGAAGCGGCCGCGATTTGGCGTTTGAAAAATTTTTTGAATTTAAATATAGCGAAGCTTTGCCACCGCCCCTTTTCGTACGCCACTCGGGGCCATGGCCACTTCGTCCCCTCCCACACTACGCCAGTGAATAAAACGGGAAATGATTGCACTTATGTTTCTAAGAGAACTTTCCTTTTAAAATGAACCGAAAAGTAGGAAATAAAAGTGATTAAATATTACAAAGTGGATTAGTATTAGAAGTGAAATGTTATTGGGGTAGTGGTAACAGAAATTATAAGGATTATATAATGCGATAATAGATGTAACTTTAGAAATCTGTTTAACTTAGCTACTATTGAGAAAAATCGAAATGATAAAAAAAAAGGACTTTTGTTAAAAAACAGAATTTTTTTTTTCAGATATTCTGACTTTTGTTTAAAAATCTGTTACGAAAACAATTTGAAAATTAAATATTTTAAGGATCATTTTTATTCATCTCTCTCACCGATATACATATCATAAAATCCAGCCAACTTTTTCTACGATAAAATGAGAAACTTATGCTTCTAAGTCATTTATTTGAGGAAATATATCAAGCCTTAGAAAAACTACAGTGCAACAATGCTTTAAATTCATAAGGAGTAATTTCTTTTAAATAAAATACTCATCCCTATTTTTATTTTTTGAGCTATCATTTTTATATATAGGGCGTATAACGCGCTCTTCCTCAAAAATTTCAGTCTTAATATTTAATATTTTTATGTAAAATAATTAAATCAAACTGAATAAATAAAACAAGTGTAATCTATTATGAATAAAGATAGACTGGGATTATCGTAAATAAAAATCGTCAGCAGTTAGTATTATTTAAAAGTGGTAAAAGTTAAAATATGAAGAAAAATGTTAATTTATGTATTATATATACTTATAATTACTCTGATTGTTAGGAAAAAGAGAAAACAGTGAAATCGTAGATTATTTTGCTGGAAAAGAATTATTAACGAAATTTAACTTTTTTATCAAAATATGAACTTAAAATCTTAACTTTAATTAATTTAATTATTAAAAAATTAACTTATTTATCATTGTACGAACAATAAATAAAATTTTTCTTTCTGCATTCGCTATTCATTAGAATATTAGTCTATATTATATTTGATGCTCTTTATATAGAATCTAAGAGATCCAAAAACAATTTTCAGGATAACATTGGGGGAAAATAAATTATGGTTTAAAAAAAAAAACAACTAAAAACCACACTTTTATTAGTGAATCGAATTAAAAAGTAAAAAAATAATTCTTAATATAAGAATAAAATGATTAACTTGAAAATTAATGTCATTGGGATAAAAGCGTGGGGTGCTCTACATTGGTTGTTATAATTTCTTACTACTCGCGCGCGTAGTTCTTTTCCGAAATGCTGAATTAAAGTAAAAATGTATAGTACAAATCACTCCACTCTTTTACCACAACGACATTAATTTTCTCGTTAATCATTTTATTCTTATATTAAGAATTATTTTTTACACACACACACACACTTTTTAGTTAGATTCATTAGTTATTCATTAATAACAAATTTGGTGTGAAAATTTTTTAAGACGTGAAGACTTCATTTTTAATAATTACACACTAGAGAAAATAAGGAGTATTACAACGTTTTCTTATCGAATATACGTATTTAATTATGAATAAAGAGATATTTTTTCATATGAATCAAATGGTATAAAAATATAGAGAATTTGTACAAAAATCTCAAATTTGAAAAATGACAATTTAAAGAAAAGAAAAGTTTTTTTTTGGAAGGGGGAGAGGGGACAGTATGGTAAGGAATTGAGAGGGGTGGTGCTCAAATATATGAACAATCTGGAAGAACAATGCTTTTTTATTCTTGGGAAAAGAAATATATTCGACTTCGTTCTGCAAGTGTAAATCTGAGATAGCACCGTGAAGATAGCTCGACGACAAACAATATGTTTGCACCACCCCTGGCTTCTTAGGAAAGTGAAATTGAAAATCACAGTATTGTCCTCGAAGACAATTTTCCTTGAAAGCAAAGCATTCTGAGCGATTTCTACCTAGTTGCCATAGAAACGGCTCCGAACAACTTTTTCCCAATCAGCTGAAAGAATTGCTCCAAATAAAAATTGCTTGAAATTCAGGCCAAAAAGGTTCTTCAGTGTGCTTTACATTATAAACAAGATAGCGGTAAAGATGGCAGCTTCGACTGCGTCAAACGCATCAGATACAGAGTATAATATTTTAATGGTGTTAATATTTTAAACAGAATGTTGCTCCATTTCAGTTTGCACCCTTCAACAAAAGTGCGAACAAAATAAAGGAAATATTATTGGATGTTCGTTTTCCGAAGCAGAAAAATCGGCGAGCAATTTTTCAATGTAGAGATAGAGCGGGGCTGATGTCAGAGCATTTCGTTTTGCTTACGGCATCCCTTCACTCTCAGCTGCACGAAAAATTCGGCGAAATGGTTGCTTCAAATATGCGTGTGTGATAGAGCTTTAAGGTTCCCTTTGACACGCCACCACGAAATCTTGAGAGTAATGTTAATCCTATGGAGTTTCTTTCTCGTATATTTACATCTAGGATATTGTTTTCAATTGCACGGAATAAAATGCATCTAAAAAAGCGAAAAAAATTTAATTCTTCTATTATTTCGATTTTTTAAAAAAATTTCTAAGTATTTTTAAATATTATTTAAAGATCTGAAAATTCATATCTAGTGCATTAAAACGATCATAAAAATATTTTAAATTATCGGATAAAAAAAGTAAAAACAGGAAAAAATTCCTTTTTTTATGCTCTTTCAAACTCGCATACTTTAAAATTTTTAAATTAATTTTGTTTTGCGAGTAATTATTAGGTCAACAATGCACATTTGGAAAGAGAGGGAAAGTAAACTTGTAACTCCGCCTTCTTGAGGAAGGATACATGAAATTTCTCAGTATGTTCCATTGACGAAGGGTGATTTATGACTCGTTTGGTGGGTTGTGAACGAGAGAAATGTAGTTTTCTTAGAAATTGTAAGGAGTTAAAAGAGGATATATGAACAGAAAAAAAAAAGAAAGAAAGAAACGTGTACCTTAAGTTCATTCCTAGGAAAGTTCATTAAGTATGTCATTTCTTTTAAAAATCTACACAGTATTCCAATCTAAGTAGAAGTCTAATTTTTTTGTGCTCATTTCTTTTTTTATTTTTAAAGCCATCATTTTTTATACTCGGCGTATAACGCGCCTCCTTAAATTTCGTTCTTATTTTTTGTGCTAAAAGTGCGCGTTACTTGCCGGATTTTACGGTAATTGGTAATTTTTTTAAATTTAAACCGACCACCTTTCCCCACCCTGTCAGCAAGACTGAGCCTCTACAAATTTAACATCCATCAAACCCTCTACATCATGGGTCTTTTTCTTGGTATTATTGTCATGCATTTTGTTTGTTTGTATTATTGAGAAACTCTAAGGAGGGGTTCCCAAACTTTTATCAGTAGTGATCCCTTTCGAAAAAATGATTTTCCTTTCAGTCCCCCTTATATTTTTCAGTAATATATAGCATGCAATGTAACAAATACGCTAAAAAAAATTGCACTCTAAAAATTTTACAAGAATAATTTAACTAAAAATATTGTCAGCAAATTATTACAATTATTCTTTTATTTTTATAATTTTACAAATATAAACAAGATTTCAGAAACATAGATTGTAATTGCAAAATAGTTCCATTTCAATTAATATAGTATTATTGAATTTATGTATTATTGACTTTATGTATTGATACAATTTTATTTTTTAGTATTTGGCCTCTGAAATTGCTTATCAATTTCATAATCACCGTAACTAACGCAACAAATATAAATATTTATTTTATTAAATAATTTTTCAATTTTACTGAATTAAATGTAAATGCATTATAATTTTTTATAAAAAATCGATGTCTTGATGCTTTTTTGTAAAATATTTCGCCGCCTATACTGTATAGTGGTTAGTGCAGCTGACTGTTGTGCCGAAGGGCCAGGGTTCAATTCCCGGCGAAGACCTGGATGGTTACAAATGTATAGTGCCTTTGCAGCATAGTAGGACTCTAAATAGACATCTAACAACGAAAGTCCCCTCGAGAGGTTGGGGGCCCTGACTACCCCCAGTTTATTATTATTTATTTATTATTTTTTTTAATCACAATTAGGGTTTGAACTTTTACTATAATAAGATAAAAGAATAAAAAGATAAAATAAAGGTCTAAATATAATACACTGCTGGCCACCGTAAATGCAACACCAAGAAAGACAAGAGATAGAACAAGAAAATTTATTTTGTAGATAGCATATTGACCAAGTATCCAATGATTAAATTTATAGATTTCTGTGAAGTGTGGTTCCTGCCGGAATCAGTAGCCAGAGTAGCCACCATTGTTGGAGATCACCACTGACATACGTCTCGGCATTGATTCAAAGAGACTTTGGATGTGTTCTTGGGGTACAGCAGACCAAGCAGCTTCCACACGTTGCCAAAATTGATCTGGTGTGGCAGCCGGGGGTGTAATCTGGGTCAATCGTTGAGCAACCATGGACCACATGTTTTCTATCGGCGAAAGATCCGGAGAGAGAGCCGGCCAGGGAAGGAATTCAATATGGTGATGGATGAAGAACCTTTGGACAATGCGTGCCACGTGTGGTCGCGCATTATCATGTTGAAATATGGCTGTGGCCAAGCCCTGAAGGTAAGGAAGGACAACTGGCTCCTACACCTCGAAGATGTAGTGCTGGCTGTTTACAGTACTGGCAATGCGTACTAGAGAAGTGCGAGAGTGATATCCAATACCTCCCCATACCATACTACCTGGTGAAGGACCAGTGAGGTGGTACATAACACAGATATTCCGCATCCTCTCTCCATCGTGTCTCTAGACTCGAATCTGACCATTGTGGTGTTGCAGACAGATGCGTGACTCGTCAGTAAAGACAACTTCATTCCATTCAGCTCCCACATCCTTCTTTCATCACACCATTGGCGGTGGAGACGTCTGTGGATCTGCGTCAAGGGTAGACCAAGCAATGGACGTCTTGCGGACAGACCACTCTGCTGTAAACGGCGTCGAATGGTACGCGCAGACACTGAATGATGAGTTACAGACTCAATGTGCTGTGCTATGGTTCGTGATGCGACTGAGCGATCTGTCACTGCCATGCGCACAACTTGCCTGTCCTCACGTGAAGTGGTGCACTGATGTGGATGCGATCGACCACGTCGGTCTGTCGTACCCTCCTGCATCCAACGGTCACATATCCTCATTACAGTTGTTTTGTTTCGTCCAACACGACTACCGGTTTCCCTGAAAGATAATCCACAATCTCGGTAGGCCACTATCCTTCCTCTGTCGAACTCGGATACTTGATCAAAAGCTGATCGCTGTTTTCTACGAGACATAACTGATCGTTTTTTGAAAAAACCACAAGAAAAACACAATTGCCGAACTTGAAATCGTCGAAATCTCCAAGCCTTAAATAGCGCTTTGAAGTAACGCCACAGGCGCGCGTGATGTGTGTCTGCGCTGAAATTCTAATCATTAGCATATCTCACCTCCACTAATGCAAGAGGTAAATTTCATGTTATTTGCATTCTTCCTTCAGGGTGTTGCATTTACGGTGGCCAGCAGTGTATAACGATATATAATCTTTACATCCTACAAGATTGTAATGTTTTCCGAAATGGCCTTCACAATGTCATTTGGGTTGGCCATCCCTGTTCTAAGTCAAGATCAGACAGCGAGAATGACACTTGAAAGTACAGCTTTGTATTTATGACCTTCTTTGAACTTGGAAGCTTGAGTCTTTAGTCCTTCACGAACTTGAACGATGGGGGAAGAGAGCAATAAAAGAAGAGTCACAGACTGTAGAAGTCAAACTGGAACCCCACCAATCGAGAAGAATGCATAAGCTCTCCTTATCTTTAGTTTTGAGAAAAAGTAGAAGGGGAGAGGGGTTTTAATGTTTCAAATGGTTGGGAACGAACAGAAGCCATCCCTAAAACAGGAAAAAGGGGAAGATTCTAAAAGTGATGCCATTTACTTTCATCGTGACAGCTGTCAGAACATAATCATCAGAAAGTTGAATAAAGTAAACGAAAATATGGGAGAATAGTAGCATGAAAAAAAATTTTTAATTCAAAATCAAAAAAATAATGAAAATTAAAAAAAAAAAAAAAACAAAAACGATTCTTACAGTAGTCGCATATGACGTGTTACATCTGACATGTTATCGTGGTAAATACGCAATATTAACTTTTTCCTGAAAAAAATATGAAAAAAAATCGGCTATGATTGGAAATAATTTTTTATTGAATAATTATATCTTTAATGAAAATTGTATTTAACTAACAAGAGGATTAATGTGCAATATTTTATTAAAAAAAGTATTCTTGTTCAATTTGGGGAAGAGCGGAGACAATAGACTAATGATTAACTAAAATATGACACATATACTTGTGATTTCAAAGTATTTTAAAACCGTTGAAAAACAGCGTCAATAACAGTACCACTGTTAGCAGTCGAAAAATTTTGATTTGTATTCATTTCGAGCTTGAGTTCATCATTCATAAAAGCTATGAGCGGCTCAGCTTTCAGCAAAATGAAGCTAAAGTTTAATTCACCACTCAAAATCAGGGGAATCGAGGGATAATTTTTTTTAAAAGAGCAGAACCACCTTCGTTATATGGTAAAAGTACAAAATGCAGGAAATCTTTAATTTTTTTTTAACCGTTTGATTCGAAGAAATGTATACGACCACCGAAATCATTGTTTGTTCCTTTTCAAATAAGCATTCTGCCGCACTTATGTCCCCAATATCGTCACTGGCGGATTTAGAGTCAAGCCCTCGAGTGCTTGATGGCTACTAGAGTTGAACCCCCATTCGAGGGTAGCGAAAAGACACAGCCACAAACTCTCTCATTGGTTAAATCAAGTAGCGCGCGTTTCGTCACATCCTATTACACACATCCATCCCTTTTCACGAAATCACTCCCACAAATATCCAGCAACCGAAAGGAATGATGTTACAAGGAATGATGATCAAACATCAAGGAATGATGTTAGAAGGAATGATGATCAAAAAGCATATAATTCATCTTTTATGAAGGAACTATTTACCTTCGATCATTACATGAGTACTTCGTCATTCCTTCGGACACCCTCAATCCTCCCTCCCAGAAGAGGGCGCTTTCATCGTTTTCGAGTTTCAGTGGATGACAGTCTATTTTTGGGCATCTGGACTGATACACATAGTCCTCAATCCCATATCTTAAGAGTCTTTGAAGTGGGGCTTGACTTTCGTGGAAATACACAGTCTGCGATGTAGCATGCAGACTATTGGCTGCGGCGATTGAATCCGGGAGGAGGGGCTTAAGGTGATCTTCAAGTCGTGGAAGGTTCATACATGGCTGAGAGCTACATGGGTGCTCTCTCATTGGTTGAAGGTGGAAGTGAGTATAGCCTCTGGCTGGCTGCCCATGGGGATAAGTAAAATTTTAAAAAGTAGAAAGTGGAATACGCTTGTCCAGAATCTGAATCAGGATGTTGACTAGAGCAGACGTGTACGTCTGAGCTCCAGGAAAATCGTATTATCCCACTCTCAGGATGTCGGAAATGGAAACTGATTCTCAGGTTCCAGTCAGCGAATGTTCGAGAATGCCCATATCCAAGGCTATTAGGACGCACATCATTATTGCCAACGGCTATATGGACTTAGAAGGAACTCCGGATACGGCAGAAAACTACGAGATGAAGGAGGTTCTCCGAGCTGCCCGGAAGGAGACTTTAAAGAAAAAGGCTGAATTGGTGAGTGAACTTCGTTCCCTCCCCCCATGTACTACTTTTAATTGCTCTTGCGATGCAATTGCAACTCATTTTGGTCCTCTAGATAATGAACCCAGTAACCTAAAAGCTAACCAAGATAGCATTAATTCTACTGAGATTATTACCACCCCCAAGAGTGATAAAAATAAGACTAAAAGTAAAAACAAAAAACGCAAAGTTAAAAAGGATTCCTCGGAAGACTTTGTTTTTCCCAAAAAAACCGCCAGACCTGTCTCTCCTTTGGTAAGTGAGCCAGTAGCAATAGCAAATAGTTTTTCAGATCTCGAATCTGAAGAAAAACAAGAGCAAGTTTTAGCAGTAGACGAAAAAGCCATTGAAACGCCAAAACCAAAGCCCCCACCCCCAATTCACTTAATGATCAAAGAAAACATCAGAGACCAACTTAAAATTCTATATAATAAATTCCCTAAATTAAACAATAAAACTTCAGGAAAATTTATCCAACTTTTAGCGAACGACGATAATGAATATCAGGAACTCACTCATACGTTAGAGGCTGACCCAGAATTTGAATTTTATGTAATTAAACCTAAATTAAATAAACCTATTAAAATTGTAATTAAAGGACTCCCAGGCTTCACCAAAATTCAGGATATAATTACCGACCTCGAGGAACAAGGATTTTTTGCTGAAAATGTAACACAATTAATTTCTAAAAGAACCAAAGCTAAACTCCCATTCTTCCAAGTTACTCTCCCGCGCAACGCCAATAATTTAAAAATTTTTGATTTAAAATCCTTAGGCTACATGCAAGTTAAAGTAGAAGGATTCCTCGTCAGAGGAGTCACGCAGTGCTTTAACTGCAACAATTTCTTTCACACGGCAGAAAACTGCCACTTAAAACCAAGATGCCTTAAATGCGGTAAAGACCACACCACCAAACAGTGCACTATCAAAGAGAGACAGGAAAACCCATTCTGCATTAATTGCCAAAATTACGGCCATACGGCCTGTTATACCAAATGCCCCAAATTCCCCCAACCCAAGAAGGGCTCGCCCCTATCAAATCCAAAAAAATTTACTAGCAATGTCTGTAGGGAAGGAGTTTCCTTCGCAAATACTAAAAAGATCCCCTGAAATAATGCAACTTCCACCCAAACTGAAAAATGCCAAAGATAACAATGTTCAGGCCTACATTATTGTAGATGCTCTGCTTGATAAATGCTAATTTTTCTTTATAATTGCAATGCTATGAGTTTTTAATTCCCCCTCCAAAACTTCTATTTCTTTCGTTCATTTCCATAGACTTTAACTATCTCAAAATTTTCTAAGTAAATTCTCTCCAAGTTCACTCCCAACAGCCAATCAAATGCCTAATGCCCTCTCCAATGCTCCTGCCACCCCATTGGTCCACGACAGCGAATCCACGCCCACCAACCCAACCAAGCTCGCAACACCAAGAACTCTATCTCCAGATAAAGGTCGGAGGGATAAGCGTTATCCCAGTGCCTTTAAAATATTACAACTATTACAACTACGCTTGTCCAGTAATTCGGTTTTTCAGTTTTTCAGCTCGTCTTAGCCACCGAACAGTACGGTTGCGTCGTCTATACGCTCCGTGCTATTTTTGAGATTTACGCATCCCAGGTCATAGTAGCATTCAATTAGGCGTTCCTATAGCTCTTTTCAGAGCTGAAAGGATAGGGCGTCAACTATTATCGACCTGTGCTGTATTTTTTATACAGCCTTTCTGCTGATTTTTCAAATTTTAACCGCCAAACCCAATTACCGACCCGGACATGAGTATCGACCAGACACAGGAAATGGACTTAGTGAACTCTTCTCTTCCCTCCTCCAGGACTTCTTCACCTGTACTATCTGACTGCGATCGTCTTCAATTGCTCAGGACGAGATAAAGAAATTCTCCATTCTACTGAGCAACGTCTCGCACACCATCAATGCGATTGAATCTTGCGTACAAGATGACGACCCGGAACTGGTGCACCTCTACTCAAGGCAGGAGTATCTTTACGAAAGAAGGCAAGCCGCGGTAAGTGAGTTTACTTCTCTTCCGCGCTGTACCACCCCCGGTTGTCAAATTCACAATTGTAATAATCCTACTCTCAACTTCTCCCCTGTAAATTCTCCATCCAAAAAATCAATCGAATTCCCGGAACTACCTAAAGTTAATAGACCGAAACGTAAGGAGAGTGAAGACGGCTTCACTTCTCCCACATATAGGCAAACCTTTAAAAAAGCTAATTTAGAAATTAAAAACTTTACCGTTGATACTAATAATAAATTTAATAATCTCAGTCAGAGCAACGCTTCGGATACGACAGGAAATTCCCAACCCACCGCGACACAGAACATGCCCAACACCTCTAATGACACCACCGCTAAAACGACCCCTAAAACACTCCCACCTCCGGTTTTTCTTAACATTGACAAAAATTACCTTCAACAATTAAAAACCTTAACTAAAACTATCCCCACACTCCGCAGCAAAAAAACCGGAGAACTTATCAGGCTCTACACAAACAACTTTGAAGACTACGACTCTAAACAACACTCTGAACAACTTAAATTTTCCCAGTATTTCTGCTTTAAAGCCTAAACAAGAAAGACCTATTAAAGTAGTAATAAAAGGACTTCCTAGAGACACAGAAACACAACATATAAACGAAAATTTAATCGATCTAGGATACACTGTTGACAAGGTAACACAACTAATTGGCAGAATCACGAAACAAGCACTTCCCATTTTCCTCATAACACTTCCACGAAACATCACAAACCTACAAATTTTTCATCTGACTCAACTCTGTTACCTTACGGTAGGAGTGGAGGGTTATGATGGAAAAAAGGCGTAACACAATGTTACTCATGTAACAAATTTCATCATACAGCTGACAATTGCCACTTTATTCCACGCTGCTTAAAGTGTGGCGAGGCACATCAAACACGCGACTGCGCCATAAAACATGTAGAAAACACTTACTGCATCAATTGCCATGTGTACGGACACATGGCAAATTACTCTAAATGTCCACTTTATCCAAAACCACGTAAAGGCACTAACATTACACCCAACACCTATTCCACAGCCGTCGATAGTTTAATTCGCCCTAATGTCTCGTACGCGCAAGCTGCGAACAATACTTCCAAAAACACTCAACAGATGGCGACACTCGCAAAGAAAACTCCTGTCGTATCCCAACCGAAAAAACAGATCAATCAAGTTGTCACACCCGCTATCCCCACCCCTACCCCTGAAGATAATTCCCCGCAAGCCCTAATTTTAAAGACTCTTCAGGCCACTATTCAATCTCTTACTATTTTAACCCAACAAGTAGCTGCCCTGTCCTTCCCTACCCCTCCCCCTCAACCTAAGAAAAATAAATCTAAACTCACAAAAGCACAATTGCAAGCCCTCCTCGAGGCTTACTTAGATAATGACGATGAGTAAGCACAACTTGATTGGTCTGAAGCTCTGCTCTTGGAACGCAAACGGCATACTTAATAAAATTATGGAATTTAAAATCTTCGTAGAGAAGTACTCTCCCGATATTATTCTCATGCGGGGAAAAAATCGGGAGACCAAAACACTTTTTTAATATTGCAAATTACACCTGCTATCGCAACGATCGCAATGCGGACGAGAACGCGTTCGGCGGCACTTTAATTCTAATTAAGCGTAATATTCCCCACTTTAATTTACCTACTCCCCCTCTCCAGCACATCGAGGCTACTATTGTA
This sequence comes from Trichonephila inaurata madagascariensis, assembly GCA_019973955.1. Lineage (NCBI taxonomy): Eukaryota > Metazoa > Arthropoda > Arachnida > Araneae > Nephilidae > Trichonephila > Trichonephila inaurata. The sequence continues at coordinate 33,712 of BMAV01026289.1, read as the reverse complement.
GTTCTCACTCCCCCTAATTATAATCCTATTTCCATTATTTCAGTTTACATTCCTCCCCGCTCGGACGAGAGATTATTTTCCCTCGATCTCGAGCACCTTCTCCAGACCAACAGTAATTGTGTGATTTTGGCGATTTTAACGCCACACACAATGCGTGGAACTCTCAGTTAATTTACCGAGGGTAATCAGTTAAAAACTTTTACTGATCTTCTAGACCTCACCATTATTTATCCCGATACCCCCACCCGTTACGGCTACCGATCTTCTAACACGTTAGATATCGCCGTAGTCAATAATTTTCATTTTCCCTTCACAATAGACTCTATTCCAAAGGCTCTTTCAGATCATAATCAGTTATTTTAAATTTCTCCCTCTCCTCTCCCATTTGTAATGACAATCCTAGAGCAGTTACCACCTGTTGGTCTAACTTTCGTAATTTTTTAAATAGTTCCATTCGTCTACCTGATTTTAAAGGTATTCGTAATCCAAATGTGCTGGAATCAAAAATTTCTCTCCTAACTGCCGCCGTTCGCTCCGCCCACCTCCAAGCCTCTAAGCCAATAGAAAACAAGCATCACACTTTCACGCCAAAACACATCCAAGATTTAATCTATCTCAAAAATAAAGCTAAGAGAACCTACAATAAAACACTTAATCCTTTACACAGAACACATTATTACAAAACACAAGCACAACTTAAAAAAGCACTTAAAAAACACTCTCAACAATCCTGGATCAATAGATTAGAAGCTTTAAACACTACTGACAATAGCCTCTGGCAAACACAAAAATTCTACCGCAAAAAACGCACTAACATTCCTAATCTCTCTAGCTCTTCTGCCGTCGCTAACAGTGACGAGCAGAAAGCAAATCTCCTCGCTATTACTCTGAAAAAAAAATTTCTCCGGGAAATAAAAAGGGCCCCCTGGTGATTATCCTATTGATAATAAAATTACCAATACTTTAGAAAATTTCTTCACCAACCCCGTCTGCCCCTATTTCTAAAACCAATCCCGATGAAATCACCTCCTATATTAAAACTCTTAAGAATAATAAAGCCCCAGGTCAAGACAATATTACTAATAAAATGGTCAAAAATTTCCCTCTCAAAATTATTTTAATACTAACATACCTCATTAATAAAATCCTCTATTTTAGGCATTTCCCCAATAATTGGAAAACAGCTATTGTTTTCCCCATCAAGAAACCTGGGAAAAATAGTCACTCCCCAGAAAGTTATAGGCCCATAAGTCTCCTATCAATTTTAAGCAAAATAACCGAATTTATCATCCTTAAAAGATTAACTGAATTTACTAACAATTGTGATTTCATCAATCCTAATCAATATGGATTCACCAGGCATCTCTCCACCTATCACCCACTGCTTAGGCTAGCTGAAAAAATCTCTTCTGGATTTCAGAGAGGCAGGTCCACTGGAGCTGTCTTTCTCGACATTCAGAAGGCTTTTGACAGGGTCTGGGTCAGTGGTCTCATCTATAAACTAATTAACTATAATTTCCCTCCTGCACTAATTCATCTAATAAATTCTTATCTCGTGAACAGGTCTTACAAAGTCAGAGTAAATAGCGCTCTTTCCTCAATTATTTCTTAAATTTGGGTGCCCAAGGCAGTTTGCTCAGGAATTTTATTTAACATTTATATTAACGATATTCCCACTCACCCTCAAACCATGACTAACATTTATGCGGACGACACCTCTATCTCAGCCATTACAAAAAACACAAACAATTACATAGCTTTTTAAAATTTACACCTTAAACTTTTTAGAAGACTTCTTTAACACTTGGAAAATTAAAATTAACGTAGACAAAACTATTGCAATACTCTTCACCAGGAGAAGGACACCCTGCACCCACACCTACTCTGTATTCACAACTACAATGGTCTCAGAGCACGAAGTACCCCAGGATTAATCCTCGATAAAAAACTCACTTGGAGACAACATATTATAACGCGCGTACCAAATTCCGGAACGCTTACGCTCAATTTTCTAATCTGCCGGAATTCTCATCTGTATCTCTATAATAAAGTACTTCTCTACACTGCCGTTTTGCGTCCCATCTTAACTTATGGATGTCCTGTGTGGGGATATGCAGCCGATTCTAATATCAAACTTCTTGAATATGCTCAAAATTCTCTACTAAGAAATATCACCAGATCCTGCAAGTATACTAAAAACAAAGAAATTTATAAAGTTCTTAAAATTCTACCTTTTAAACAATATATCAAAACTTGCGTTAATTTTTCAATTCACTTCCTAATACAAAAATTCTAATTTTTTTAAATCTTGAAAATTACGAAAATTTCAAAAAAAAAGACCCAGGCGTATCTTACTGGATTCTTAAAACCCCCCAAAAAAATCAAAGGGCTTAAATTCTCCGGTGGAGAATGCCCCCCACCCATTAGAAAATTTTTTTATCTCTTTTGTAATTTTATTCTTTTTTATTTAAATTTTCTTAAATTAATTTCTCGCTCCCCACAAATTTTCTTTTCTTTTAAAACTTAAATTCTGAATGACAACAGGTACCCCTTAGATTAAGACTCACAAGGAAACCCGCTGAAACTCTCCTGTAGCTCCCCCCCTGCCTCCTTCCTCGTCCACCAATCGGGGAAGGCGAACTCAATCAAGGCTCCCCCAACATTCCCCCTCCCCCAGTATGGGACGGGGGGCCCCTCTGCGCCCCATTTCCCCCAATGATGTCCAGCGTCGTCCACGCTTGCCCAGTGGTTGGGGTTAAAAGCGGTGGGGGCGGCTAAAAACGCAAAATTTTTTGACCTCTTTTTCTAAAGCCCCATTTTTCAGCTTTTTTTTAGAGCTGAATCGCCCTTTTTTATCGAACCTTTTTTCCTTCCCTGACGACCATGGCTATGATTGGGACAAACGGATTTTGGACTATACACAGGCTACTCTCCCAAACTCCGGGAACCCCCAGCCCCTGAAAGGCCGATCGGACCATCCCCATGGGGAAAAATTTGGGAAAACAGCAAAGCAGACATCCGGCTTTTACCCCTCATAGCACGGGGGCTTTGGAAATGCTAACGACCCCCCGCCATTCCAACGCACAAGATGAAGACGATCCGCCCTTTTTAAAAAAAATGCTGGGGGCAAAGGACTTACTAAAAAATCTCCTGGATAAAGCGGTAAGTGATTTTGGCTCATTTCCCCATACTCGATCCCCCTGGCCCCCTGTTCATAAAAACCCCACTTCACCCCCAGTTAAATCTCAACCCACAAAAAAAAAGATGAAAAAATGGTTTTATCTCCCCCGGAAAAGTCTCTAACCCTAATTTAACTTAAAAAGGGAAAAATTTAAAATAAACTTGGAAAATAGATTTAAAACTCTCAAACCCCCAAAGGATACCAATGCAGCAGGAACGTCCTATTAATCACATCCCCAAAATACTACCCTTCAACCAAAAAGCAAAAAAAACCCCTCAGTTAAAATCTTCCCCCCTTAAATTTTTTCCTTAAGATCCCGAACATCATAAAAAGCAAATGAAAGCATTAAACGATATATTCCCTGACCTCCGTAAAAACTCACCGGCAGGTACATTAAATTATACACGGACATTTAACGAACAAAGAAGAGAAGTAATACATAAACTGGACGATCTTAAAAACCAGTATTTTTGCCTTTAAAACCCAAAAAGAAGAACGGCCAATTAAAGTGGTCATAAAGGGCCCCCCGAGATTCTAAAAGGGAAAAGACATAAAATAATGACCCTCATAGATTTAGGAACATGGTGAAAAAGTTTCCCCAACTTATCGGCCGAAAAATAAACAACCGCTCCCAATTTTTCTTGTCTCCTTTTAAAGAAATATCCATAACCCCAAATTTTTTCCCCGACCAAACCCCAAAAGTAAACTACATGAAATGAACTGTGGACGGTTACGATGGAAAAGGGGGGTAACAATGCTATTTTTTGTAACCGTTTCCACCAAAAACCAAAAAATTGCCATATCACACCTAGGTTTTTCTCAAATGCGGGGAAGGGAAACGTGGTTTCGTAATTCAAAAAGGGGAAAAAAAAATTTTTTTATTAATTGTGAAACATCGGCCACATGGCCAACTATTCCAGAAAAGTCCCCAAAATTTTGGCCTCTTAAAAAGGGACTCCCGGTTAACAACAATAGCTACACTAACACAGTAAAAAGGGATAAATCGGGATTCACATATTCCCCAAGCCGCCGGTACTTCCCCAACCCCAAAAACAACCAACAGATGGGCCCCTCCCAAAAGAAATTCCTGCTGCACTGGTAACCCAAAAAAGGCCAATCAACCAAAATCCCCTCATCCCCCATGCGTTAAAATTCAAACAGTGGAGCAATAGATCTAAATTTTATTACTCAAACTCTCGGGAAACTATTCTCGCCCCCCAATCTTACTCAAAACAAAATCCGTATTAAAACAATTCTACCCCCCCCCCCCCCACCCCTCAACCCCAAAAAAAAAAAACCTCTAAATAAAAAAAATTGAGCCCTGTTTGATACGCTAATGGGAAAAAATTGATGATTGTCGCTCATTGATTGGCCTGAGTTTTTTGTTCATGGAATCCCAAAAAGGGGTTTTTAAAATTAAACTATTTGTAGGAGTACTCCCTGACATTATACTGGGGCAGGGGAAAAAAAATTGGGACCCTCTCCCCATTAGGTTTAATTAAACCCGTTACAGGGAAAGATCGGGGTGGTGGAGAGGTTCCCCGCAAGGTGGTAAATTTTATTAAATTTAAAAATTTGGATTTAATCACTACAACCCACCAACACCCCCCCTTCATTACGCCGAAGCCACCATTGTTACAATTAAAACCCTCAAATTTCAACCCACTTACAATCACCAGCATTTTTTTCCCCCCAAACGCTGACAATATTATTCACCCTTGACTTAGAAAATATTCTACAGATCAACAGTAATTGTGTGATTTTGGCGATTTTAATGCCACACAAAGCGTGGAACTGCCCCCCCATAATTCCACTGGGGGAAACCAGCTTAAAAACTTTACCGATATTTTAGATATCGTTTCCCTTCCCCAATAACCCGACAATTCGGGCAAATTCTTCAAATACTCTGCTTTGCCCTTAAAAACCCTTTCATTATCCATATACAATCATTTCTATTCGGAACTTTCTTCAGATCATAATCCTGTTTTCTTAATTTTTTTTTTTAACCCCAATATTCTAATATAACTCTAGACAGTTCCCAAATGTTGGTCTAATTTCCCCAGATTACTTTAATCCAAATTTTTGGGAAAAATAAAATCAATCTGTTCACAGAAACTGTTCGCTCCGCCCCGATCACGCCTCCCACCCAATCAAACAAAAACAGCACGGAACGGAAGGGAAAATTGTGATGGGGCACCGGCGCCGCGAGGCCCCTATTCCCAGAAGAATGGGAGAAAAGAAAAACCATATGGATGAAAAATTCAAATAACGCGATCTCACTCGAAGGTGAGGGGATGAACGACCCCAAGCGCCGACCTAAAAACAGAGCGCTGGCGGGGGGGATGGAAGAGCGCAGGGGGGTGCGGGGGGCCAGGGGCCCTAATCAAGACGGTGACAGTTCCCGAATAAACCCCAATCTGGATGATGCGTTGTCCGAGACTGCTTCGGTGTTGTGAGTGTGAAAAGGTGATTCATGTCGTGTTATGGGGGGGGGGTTCCCCCCCACTTCGTTGAAAGTATGCATATTTTTTTTGGATGAGGATAAGTGAAAAATGTTTTTGCGATAATTGGTTTTCTAAATTCGTGGACTTAAAAACATTTCTAGGGGTTTACTGATGAAATTACAAATCGGCACCATTTTAGATCGTTGTGTATGACGTCTTTCCCCTAACGTACCAAGGTGCGTTGGTCATGACGCAAGTATTTTATTTTGAACTACTTGTTTTTTTTCATGTTGGCAGCCGCCGCCCCCCAAATCGGGGAAGCGTCTTTCACTGGGCGAAAAATTTGTTTATAAAGGATTACTTTATTTTCAAGAGATAGAGGTGATCTTCTCCCAAAAAAAGGGAGATGGCTAGATTTCCCCCCAAAATTTACCCGAGGTAGTCGATGTGTTTTTGAAAGTTAGGCGGCTATCTATGTGAAGCAGATATTTCACTACCGAAACCCACTGGATTTGTCATCAAAAGTGTGATTTGGGAAAAGGAGGGTCTATAACCCTTTCTGAATAAAATTGCAATTTGTCAACTTAAACAATCCCCCAGTGTGTAAGCCAAACTTCTAATCTGTCGAGAAAATTTTGAATGGTTTTAATAATGTATTTCAGCTGGACCCCCTTGCTAACACTGCGGAATCATCCGCAAACAGGCAAGTACTGACGGTGGGTGTTGTGGGAAAGTCGGGGGGTTAAATGTTGTACAAGTAGGGTGAAAGTACAGAGTGGGAACGCCAAAAAGGCAAGATCAGAGTTAGAGTATGAATTTTTTTCGGGAACTCTAAAAGTTCTATTGTGAAAAATTTATGTATAAAATTAAATAGTGGGGAACTGCAGTTTAATTAACGTACGTGGGGCCATCATCCCACATTTTTAAATGCCCTTTTTGCACCCAAAAGACACCTACTGTGTAAAATTTGTGGGCGCCCCCTTCATTTATAAAATTTGTAACATGTATAAATTGGTGTAGCGTTGAATGGCCTCGGAACCGGGGTGTTGGGGGAAAATAATCTATGGCTTTGCAGTGGGTTTTATTCTATTTAAAAATTATTCTTTCAAATATCTTAGCAGTGGCATTTAACAAACTAATTGGTCTGAGCCTTGGGAAATGCCCTATCCTGTTTGGCGGCCAGCATGATGACTTTTGCTTGCTTCCAAATGCAGGAAAGTGATTTTTAATGAGGCATTGATTGTATATTTTATTTAAAATTGTATTCATTTAACGTTAAATATTTAAGAGCAATATTTGGTTTGATCGGGGAAAGCATTTTTCTATTCTCAATTTTAATAATCCTCGGACTTCTTAGGGGAAGGGGAAAAAAATTTTTGTACTGAAGTTGTCGAAATAGTGATTCACAAAATTTTTTTGACTTCTTCGATCTTGTCATCACAAAAAGGTTCTGCATTTTCCTGAAATGTGACTTCAAGCGTGTCTTTGAAGGCCTCCCCTTTTCGAAATCCGAATAGGCCATTCCCCCCGGACCATGAAGAGGCGGAAGGGGGGTTTTTTTAGAAAATCTTTTTGGAATTATAGAAAATTGTCCTCAGGATTTAGAGTTAAAAAGTTTTTTCCCAGGCCCTGTTTTTTTGTTTTTTTGGATTTCGCTCTGATTTTGCCTAATGGGGCATTAACTTTGCGTTTGTATGGGGGGGTATCGGGTATTTTTCCCAGGTTTTCTAAATCTATTTTTAGCTCTGATAAGCTCTCTATGTTTGCAGGAAGGCGGGGGTAAAGAGAGTTCACTAGTTTAGTGGAGGGGAAGCTGAAATGGCATTCAAACCATGCTGGTAAAAATTTTGAACGGCTGAGCCCCAAATCATCTATTTGGGGTTACCGGGAATGTCATGATAAATTATTTCTTGAAACTTAGTCCAGTTCGTAGTTTTGGTATTTAAAATTGGTGGTAGAATATTGTAGTTAAAAAATCAAATATAACTGGATTGTGGTCACTGCTAAGTGCATTTACAGTAAAACTTCAGTGTGGAAAATTAACCAAACCGATGTCTAAAATAGCGTTGGTACGATGGCTGTTGAAATGTGTAGTGTCGGGGCGAGAATATCAGTGCCGACCCCCGGCTCAATTTACAGAATATTCCCATTTGCGTTAGCCCTGCCCGGGTTCCCGCGGGGGGTCAGCGTTAAAATCGCCGAAAGGCTTTGTTGCTGTGATTGAGGATTGCGTCGAGTTCCGTAGTATTAATGGGCCGTGTGGAGGGCTATAGATAAAGCTACAGTAATTTACTGTTGTTTTCCCAGCTGAATGACTACCGATGAATTTTCAAAGGTGTTTGAGACATTTAGAATGGCGTGGTGTTTGATAGAATTTTTTACGAAGAAGAGCTGTGCCTCCTCCCCTATGTGTTGTACGGTCACTTCGGTGACAAGTGAAATTTGGAATGCTAACACGGTCCGAAGGACGAAGGTGTGTTTCCTGTATCCCGATTATGTCGGGGTCATAATCAATTATGCAATCTTTGAATTCATCTAATTTATTTTTTTTAAAAACCCTTAGCATTCAGCTAAAAAAATGAAGAATTACTACTATTTTACTTGGGCATTAACAACAATTAAAATTTAGTTTGTAAGATGGACGCATTTGTCCCCCCCCGTGCCATCATCTGGGCCATTTTTGGGGCATCATTTTTTTGGCATCCGTGACTCTTGTTTTGAGGTCTTTTAACTACTTCCGCGAAAGTGGTTTTTTTGACTTTTTCCTTGCGCGCACCCTCGCTCTTAAACATTCTTCGTCGGTTTGTTTTATTGTTGTTTTTTGTTGATGGGATTTTTGGGGCATCCGGGAAGTTTGGGGTGCGGGCCACTGCAATTTGCCCTTTAGCCTGGGCCTTGGCATTTGTGCTTTGGGGGTGAGATGGCCACCTGAACATTTTAAACACTTCGGTGCGCGAGCGCAAAAACCCCAAGTGATGAAAAACTCCCGACAGGGAAAAACTGGGGGGCATGAAGGATTTATTGAGGGGCTCAACCACAACTCTAAAAATCAATGTTTTTATGTTGAAAATGTCCCGATTACGGGCACTTGGGGGGGGTTACCAAAAAAGTGGCATGTTTGTTTGGATTTTCCTGTTTCTCAACGGGAAAAGGTTGGAGGTGAAAAAATGCGGAAGCTGACATATTCTTCTTGGGAATGGTTGGGTAACCCCCCCTGTAAAACTTTAATTTTTTGAGGGCCATCTAAAATGTGGGCCCAATTTTTTCCGAGATAACTTCCAATTAACGGGCTCCGGCGAAACTGAAATACCGGGTTTTTTCCTTTTTCTTCGCCCCTCGGGGGGGTTCCAAAATTTTCCCCATGAGGGGCTCGGGTTCATTGGTGGAATTACGAGGGCCAATGCGTTTCCCCTTTCCGGGCTTTTTCGACAGTGCCTCTCTTCCTTCTGGGGGGGGCGGCAAGTACCGGGGGCCAACCCTGGGCTCTTAGCCCCCGGGTTTATCGTTTTTTCCCTTGGGGGTTCCTGGTGACATTCCCCTTCTCCTGGCTGGTCCATTGGGTAGGGGGAGGTTTTTTGGGGCACCTCCACTGCCTGTTTTCTGGGGTGTTTTTCCCAAAAAAAGGGGGGGTCGTTAACTTTTTTCCCTTGGTGGAAGTTTGCGGAAACACATAGGAACCATTCAATCGTTAATTTTCCTCGATGTCTCCCGACTCCGTTTTGGGTCAATAATTTTTGAAATTAAGAGTTCCATTGGATAATTAACAACCAAGTCTTCAGGCGGTTGTCATGTTTGGGGGTTGGGGTGAAAATCTCCCCAAAAAAATCACACAACCCCGAGCAGGTTTAAAAAGTCAAGTGAGCAGTCCACATACATCAAAAAAGACTTAAAAAAAAACCAAGAAAACAATCGTCCTAACAATACCAAACAAATAAAATCGAAAATAAGTTAAAATCCGGTCAAACCAAACCGGGGTGGGCCCAGAATACCCTGGGGGAAACCCGAAAATCGGGAAAGTTTGAAAATTCTAATCCAAAAAAACCCCAAACTTTAAAAGAGAAAAGCAAAATACCAAATTAAGAACACGGGTCAGAAAGATAAAAAATGAAACTGGGGCAAACTTTTTCGAAAATCCGCATCTAGGGGAGAGAAAACTGCTTTTGGGGCCAAAAACAAAAAATGAAAAAAAATTTAATTAAACACAATCACCCCACATAAATAAAATTTTAAGACTTAAAAAAACCAAAAAAACATATCCCCAATAAAAACCCCAAAAAAAATTTTAATCTCAGTTTTGGTTAAAAATTTCCTCAACCTAAAATACAGAAAAAAATAAAACACAAAGATAACCCTTATCAAAACCAAAAATATTTCCAAACGTGTTTTATAAAAATTCTGCCCCATCACTGATGAGAAAAGCAAAGCCTCCAGATTCTTTTTCAAGGCTTTTGATCCCGACCCGATAATTTTTAAACTAATATTTAAACTTTTGTTTTTCCCTTTCCCACCCCCTTTTTTCATATCACCCCCTCCAGGCCTGGAAGAAGTTTGAACTACGCAAGGAATTTAAAAAAAAATTAAGTTTAGGTTCGGATTTAATAACAAAAAAAATGATAAAAAACTACCCAAAGCTTTACAAATTTTCCCCCTCTTAATAAAAAAAATTTTTAAAATTTTAAGCTTTTAAAAATTTCTTTTTCTTAAATTCCAGGAAAAAAAACATTTTTTTTTTTAATTTTTTATTTTCTTTGTTGGGGCATATTTCTTTGGTTGGATTTTTCCTTTTAAAAACCTTTTTAAACCCCAAAATCAGTTTGGTTTTGTTTACCCCCCCTCTTTTTTGTGAAAAAAATTTTAAGGTTTTGGGGGAAACCTTAAGGGCTTTTCGGATAAAATTGCTTGGATTTTGAAAAATTTTTAAAAATTTAATTTTAAAAACTTTTTTTGGCTTTTCTGTATGGGGGCCCTTTGGGGAAAAAATCCCTTTCAAACATTTGTAAATTTGGAGCCCACTTTCCCGGGCCCAAAAATTTTAAACATTTACCCCAAAATGACATACCTTTATCCACAGACCACCCTCAATATTTTCCCGGATGATACATGCAAAACCCCCAAAAAAAATCACAAATACATTACTAAATCATTAAACAATCTTTACCTCCTAGAAACTTTCTTTAATACATGGAAAATTAAATTTTAATATCGACAAAACTGTTGCGGTTCTATTTAAAAGGGAAAAAGAAAAATCTGTCCCCCCCAAAAACCCCCAACCACTACAATGGTCTAAAAACACAGTGTACCTAGGATTTTTACTGGAAAAAAACTCACTTGGAGACAACATTTTACATATCCCGGAAATAAATTCCGGAATGCTCAAGACTAATATACCCCAAAATTTCCCGGAATTCTACAATGACTACGGGAAATAAAGTACTTCTCTCCCAACCCAAATCTTGCGATTTTGGTTATTTTTGTCCTGTGTGGGGATACGCCGCCAATAAAAATTTTAAAAATGCTTGTTTTTCCCCCCAAAAAAAAAACTTTTTCGTATGATTGAAAAAGCAAATATGTATATGAAAAAATTCTGATATTTATAAAGCACTTAAAATTCCAACTTTTAATTTAATCAAGAAACTAAACTAAATTCCAATACTCTTCCATTATAATAACAGTCATATACTAAATCTCAAAATTTGTACCTCGTGATAATAAAGACCAAGGAGAATTCTCATGACTCCTATAACCCTCCTTAATATTTAAATGATATTTTTGGAAATGATCTAATAAAAATTTTTATCAATACTTTTTAAAATTTTTTTAATACCTTTTCTTTTTTTTTAATTATTCGGCTTACCCCCACAGGCAATCTCCCCCTTCAATTTTTTCTCATTAACTTCCCGGGGGGCCAATCTAAAAAGGGGAAGATCCCCCCATGGGCCCAAACACAGGGGCCAGCCCCCTCCGGGCCCTCAAAGGGTTTAATCACCCCGACCAGAACTTTTCTCCCCAGGGGCCTTGTAAACCCCACCCTCTCCCCCCTCCCCAACAACCAATCGGATGTTTTCCCCTCATCAAAGGGAGCTATAAAAACCGGGGATCAAAAAACCCCGGTCTCCTTTCCAAATATCTTGGGGGGGTATAATGTTTATAAAAACTCTCACTTTCCCGACAACACATTACAAAATAAGAACCAAATTTAAAAAAAGCCGGGCCTAATTATTTTCCTTATCCCCTCGAGAAATCCCCAAAATTAAAATGGGGCTAACAAACTGCTTATCTAAAACTCTGATCCCAAAACCCCCCCTAAATTTAACCCCCCCTTTTGGGGGCACGAAGGGAAACCCAAAATTAATTTTCTTGAAGGGTTTAAGAGTAATAATCAAAGGGAAATTCTAAAAAGCTCGTTTGGGACATGGGAAAAGTTAGTAAGGTCAAACATGTAAAAATCCCCCCATTGACAAACGATCCGAAAAATTCCACTAACTTTTTTATTTTAGATGGGCATAACAACCCCTCAATTTTAAAAAAATTCCCAAAATTTTTTTCTCACTTTTTGTCAAGAAGGGCCAAAAGATGTCTTGGTCAAACCCAAATTCTGATTAATTTTTCCCCTTTTTTTTTTTTCATTTACCTGCGTTCCAACTCGGTTTTATCCCAAGTTTTTCCCCTGATTGGGTTTTTCCCCAAGGGTGATATATTGTTCGGGGGAAACACAGGATCTTTTAGACCCCTCCATTCCCTATCTGGGGTTTACTGGGTGGTGTTGGGGTTCTTTTTGGGAACCCCACTGGGGAAAAGGGGGAAAAAGGAATTTAAACTTTTGTAATTTTCCCCCATTAAAAAAGGTTTAAAACTTTTTTCCCGCAAATCCGAAATCCAAAATTTCAAACCCCAACAAAACAACCCCTCCAAACCATTTGCCGAAATTTTCCTTCCCTTTTTTGCTTTACGCCCCACCTTAAAAATCAGAGCCCCGTCGAGTCCCCCCAAAATAATTGACAAAAATTTTCCCAACAATATATCAACTATCGGGTTTGTTGGCTAACCAAAATTTAGGGGGGAATAAAATAGAAATTTAAAAAAGCAATTAGAGGGGTTAAAAAAATTTAAACCCTCTTAATTGGGTTGGGGGGAAGGGGCTTTCCTTTTAATCATCAGTGGGTTTAAAATCAGGAAAATTTGAATAAGCTTGGGAAACCTTTTAAAAAGTTAGAATAATTTTTATAAAAATCTATTAAGTTTTTTGGAAAATCACTTGGATTAAAAATTTTTTTTATCAGAATAATCTGGGGTTGACTTTGCCTTTCCTTATTTTTTTACATTTTAGTGGTGGGGAAAACTTTTTTTTCTGGTTTGCCTTTGAGTGCGTCGGCGAAGGGAAAAACCTTTCGGGAAAAATTAAGACTTTCATGATATTGCATAGTTTTGTTACGGAAAACCGGGGTTTCCTTTTTTTGGCTGAGGGAATTTGGGACATTTGGTGTAACAAAGGGAGAATCCCTCACCTGGCAATTAAAGCAGAAGGGATTCTCCTGCCGTTCTTTGATTTTACACTCCTTCGTCGGGGGTTCCCCTCCGCACTTAAGGGGGAATGGTTTTTAAATGGCAGTTCGCAGCGGGATGATAAAAATTATTACATCAAAACATTGGGTTTTACCTCCCAATGAGGTATCCCCCCAACTCTTATCTGCCCTGTATCCTAAGCGGGGAGGGCAAAAAATTTGGGAAAATTTAAACTGTTTCTTGGGAGTGTGACTTGAAAAAAAGGCAATGGATTTTTGGTTACTTTTTTTTTAAGTTGGTTTTCAACTGCTGACAGTGAAACCAAGTTCCTCTAAATCAGATTGAATATCCCGACGGTTTTTGTACATCTGGGGGGGACCCTTTTAAATTACCACTTTGATTGGCTTAATTCCTTTCGGGGGGAAAGACATAGTATTCAAAATCATTATTTTCATCTAAAAAAAATGAGTTAGGTTTCTTTTTTTCGTCAACATCATTAGTAAAAAAAATTGATGTATTCGCCTAAAAGGTTTCCCTTCTAGTAATTTCCGGAAATTTATCGTGAATTAGTTTAAGTTGATCACGGTAATTTTTAGTAATTTTGAGCATGATAGGGGTGGGGGGCGTAGGTTTGGAAATATTATTTTCATTATCTTTTTCATTATCATCGTTAACCGCTTGTTCTACATCTTGCTCTAATCTATCAAAGTTATTTTGCGTTAAGACTGGTTCTGGGGTTTTAATGGGAGAGTTAGGTCGTACAGTTTTTTTAGGAAAGACAAAGTCATCCTGACTATCTTTGCGTTTTTGAGGTTTGCTTTTAAGTTTACTTTTAATTTCCTCAGAATGAGGATTTTCCTAGCGTAAGAGAACCTGCCTGGGCAGAAAATGATCGGGGCAGTCGGGGACAGTACAAGGGCTAATAGTTGAAGCTCTCTTACCAAAGTTTCCCTGGTTTTCTGCTTCTCTTCAGCGACGACTTGTATCCTTCAGTGTGGGCTCCAGTTTATGTTTTCAAAATAAGACTTTCAAATTTTTGATATTCTTATCAACAGTTCGGATTCTTTTCATGACGTTCTTCAATTTCCGGCATTCCTTTGACGAAATCGTGGGATTAGGAGATCCAGAACGGGAAGATTCACTTGAGTATCCGGAATTCTCGGAATTCAAATCCATATTCGAATCCGAGTCGCTCATCATCCAACTCTTGGAGGCAACCCCCTTGACAAAATAGCCCTGAAAAGGGCTGCAAAGGACTTTACGTGCTCTCCCTGACTTAATCGGTAAAAAACTGGGAGCTCAGACACGTGCGTCTGAACTGGTCGAAGTCTAGCGATCAACTCCCGTATCTGATTGGCTACCCATTTTTCTAAAACTACTTATACCCTATTAGCCGAACCCCTGGCTCGGCCAATAGGAACGCTCCCTCTCTACGTAATGAATATTCCCCGAGCTTCATTTTTCTCCCTTGACAGTTGGGTGTATTGTTGGAGCACTTAGTCCTGTCGGACTCTAATCTCCTATCCTGGAATTAAAGATGACTGTGAAGAGTTTTACCTTTGCCCATTTTAAAAGGATAATTAAAAATTTATAAAACTTTAAAAAATTGAAAACAGATTAAAATAATAAAAGAAAAAGTTTTTTTTGAGCTAAAAAAATATATGAGTGGTGAAATCTGACGTGGGGGGGGCTACCCCCGCCCAATCTGGGTGCAGAAGGACTTCAATAAAAAAGAGCGGGAAAAGTTTTAGGAGGTGGGGACGCGAAGGGAGGGGGTTCCTTTGGCCGAACGGGTTCTCCAATGGGGTATATAAAAAGATTTGAGAAGAGGGGGAAATCAGGGGATGCCTGCGAATCGCTGATCGAGATGCAGAAAAAAAATTTTAAAAGATTAGAAAGAGTAAAGGAAATAGTGGAATTAATTAAAATCGGGGTGACCAAGACATTCTTTTTCTTAAAAAAATGGGGTATAATTTTGGGAATATCGGAATAGACGGGTTATCATCCCCTCAATGAAATAAAATTTTGGTAGATAATTTACGGTGTCTGTCTAATAGGGGGGATATTAGGGCTCCCTGATATGGGTATTTCTCATATACCAGGGGGGTAGGATTTGTCTAAGACAATGCTTTGGGAGTTTTGATTGAGTTTATATTGGTTTTTCCCGGACCCCGACTGGAGATGCGTAGGTGAGTAGGGTTTTTAAGATCAGGAGAAAAACAGTTTATTACGTCTATTTAATTTAGACTTTCTACCTATTAGGGGTAGAGATCCCCGGAAGCTTTGAATTTATTTCAAACTTGTGTAATGTGTTTTGAACGTGAGCATTTTTAAATGTTACCCAAGATACTTGGTATGTTGAAAGGGGGATTTTTTTGGTTTTAAAGGGGGTGATTTCGGGGGGGTGGGACTTTTTGGGAGAAGAATACTGTTCAGTTTTGGAGGTAAAATTGCGTTTTTCCCAAACGGAACCATTTTTCAAGGTGAGCTAGATGTTCATTGATGTTTGCTGTTAGTTATTTAGATTTCTGTGTCTGCTCGTATTGCTTTTCGTCGCATACATGCAAATCATGGTGTTAGTACTTTTAATTAAAATTTTTAACATAGAGATTGAAAGGATAGGCCCAGGTTGATCCTTGGAGAAAATTCCGGCCTGGATAGGTTTGTTTTGGGAAAGCGTGCGGTTAATTTTGACAGTGAAGGTTCTGTCTCTAATTAATTTGAAGCAATGAGCGGGGGGGGTTTTGAAGTAATGATTTTAAAAGAGCAGGCCAGTATCCAAACTCTGTCGAAGCTTTTTTAAATTCTGGGCTGCAGGGCATTATTATTTTGTTTCCTTCCTTGATAAATTCACAACACGTAGAAGTTGATGGAGGGGAGGGAGGAGGGAACCCGTGCTGCCCCGGAATTTGGATATTTTTTTTATTAGGAAGTCTTTTTACAAGCAAGACTTTTTCTGAAATTTTTGGAGGGGACAATGGGGATATTGGTCATACGATTCGGCGGATCTGGGTTTTCTAGGTTTTTATATGGGGATCACAACTGCAGTTTTCCATGCATTTGGGAAGTATTTTGTTAAAATATTAAAATTTGTTAAAGTTTGAAAATAGTTAGCAGGGTGGGTTTTTTAATCATTTTTTTGTTACACCATCTCTTGGGTTTTTCTTTTTTAACTTTTTAATATAGGTAATTACTTCAGAGGGAAGAGGGGGGGGGGACCCGTATTAAAATGTTAGTAGTGAGGTTATAACAATATTTTTTATTTCGTTTTGTGTGGGTTCTGAATGTCGTTTAATTTAAATTGACCCCGAGGAATTTTTCAATTACATCAGTTTTATTTGTGCGCTGGGGCAGTACCGTTGGGCCAAAAGGGCGAGATGGGGGGGTTTTTCTTCCTGAACGCTTTGCGGTTCCCAGAGGACCGTCCTCAGTGCCCGGGGAAGTAAGGTGGTCCTCCCATACTTTTTTCTAATGAAATACTTTCCTTTTTAATATGTTTTGTAGTCTGTTTAGTTCATTTTTATGCTGTGGGTGTCTGGTAAATTGCCAAAATTTTTCTGGCCTTGTTTTTTTTTTGAATAGTTTTTAAAGCCCCTTTTTACAAAGGGAATTTCCCGGGGGTCCGGGTTGGGGGTATCGGGGCGGTGAAAATCCTAGTAGATTTTTGACTTGGACTCAATCTCCTGGTTAACTGGCCTTCGGTAGGAAGCAATTCGTGTTTTCTAGGTATTTGTAAAAAACTCGGTAGTATTTTGAGGGGGAGGGAGTTCAAATTTTGTTCTGAAATGGCTTACCGGGTTGTGGCACCGGGTTCGGAGTTTAGTCAATGGTCAAGGGCCCCAGGTTTTGATAAGGGCGTAGTCAATAATTGAAGCTGGAGTACCGAAACTAGTAGGGGTGGAGGGGGCGAAACATCAATGCTGTTGTTTTACGATGTATCTGAAAAATCTGTTTCCTCTGGTGTCACTAAATGGACACCCGGGGGGTGTGCTTAGCATTGAAGTCTCCTACTAAAATTGTTTTATATCATTTAAGTTAAAAAAGGAGTCAGGGGGACCAGGTTTTAAAATAGTCGTTATTTGGGGGGTATAGGTGGAACCAAAAAATTGGGTCGTGATCTATTTGGGAAAGCAGATGGGGGGCCCCCGACCCCGTAAGGAGGGCGGGGACATGGTAGTGGGAAAAACAGTTTTTAATTGGGGTATGTTCCACCCCCGGGGGCTGGGGGGATTCTTCATTCCTTTGAAGTATAATTTTAATTTTGAAAAGTGGGTCTCAGTTTGTTTCTTGAATTAGGGAAAAAATCAGGGCGTGTTTTAATAAAATCACGTATCTCAACAATAGGTCCCCCCTTTTGCGTTCCGGAAAAATGGGGGGGCCGAAGAAGGACTTAAGCATCATTAACGGTTGTTTTGAGGAGGGCAAAATCCCCTTTTAAACAGACAGGTAAGTTTTTTCTGCTGGTTTGGGGTTTGGGTTTTTTTTCACTGAGTAGAGATGGAAAGAGGGGGAAATCTTTTTATTTCGATAATTGCTTGTAAAAACAAAATTGGGTGTGTTATCTTGGTTTGCATCGAGTGCTTTTTAAATTTATGGGCTCGTTATTTACGGTTTTCTTTTTTTCACCCCAGGGGCATTTTCTGGGGCCATCGGTCTTTTTTTGGGGTTTAAAGCTTGGGAGTAGCTAAATGGGGCCATGGGGATATCATTTTTCTTTTTTAGATTATCGCGGTTTTTCTTTTGCCTTTTTCATTGGGAAAAAGGGGGGATTCTGTGGATGAGGCCATGTGACCTTTTCGTTGCAGTTAATGGCGGGTTCTCTATTTTTCTTTAAATTTCCCCGAGCCTGTCCTGTGGTTTTCGCCACATTTCAGGCAACGTTTTGTATTTGATTTTGGCTTTTATGATGGAAGTAGTTTCAGTTGTAAATTTTTTCTATTACCTTTTTAAAGGGGGGCGAGTTTGATTCAAGGGGGCGCCTTTTTATAAATGTCAGACATTTTCGTCACCTACCCTATCATGAAAAAAAGGGGGGAGTTTTTTGTAGTGAACTTTTTAATGGGGGTTTTTTCTATTTTAATTCCTTGGGTTTTCATTCTTAATATCCCCGGGGGCGATTCCTGGAGACCTTTTTTTTACCAGTTTAAAATTCATTGTGGTGGTAAAACCCTAATATTGGAGGTTTTTTCTAGTTAGGTAATTTGTGATATCTCTATGGTCATGGGGGTTTGGGGGCCCCTTTTTAAAAATTTCCCCCCCTGAAAGGGTTTTGTAGGTGGGGGGATTTTGCAATTCTTTTGGGGGATTAGGTTTGGGAACTTTCTTTAAAATATGGGCTTAATCTTGTATTTGGGGGGGGGGGAAAGTCCTCGGGTTGCTTGTGCGGTTAGTGCTGCATAAAAGTTTTGGGGAACGACCTCATCCTTTTTTTTGGGGTTGGGGGTTTTAATTGTTTTCTTAGGAAAAACGAAATTTCCCCGTTTTATTTTATTTTTTGCGGCTTTTGCCGTAAATTTGCCCTAATAACCGGATCCACTTTTTACCGCTTTTAAAATTATAGTTATTGGGGGGGGTGGGCAAGGGGAACTCTGTCATCTTCCTTCCGGTCTTTGATCTTGTCCCCTAGGGTCCGTTGTTCAGATTCCAGCTTCTGCGTTCTTTTTGGGTAGGGCTGGGTATGAATTTTTTAATCCAACATCTCGGATATTGTAGTCTTTTTTGGGGGGAAAAACCCTTTTTTCTTTTTCGAACTTTTGCTTCCCGACATCCATTCATGGCGTTGGCGGGGGGGGACCAAGGCCCCATATTAATACATTGGTCATCGACCAGTTCTTCCCTTTCGTCCTGCTCTTGAGATTTCAGGGCTGGAATCGATTTTTCTCCCTTTTCTTTTTCTGATCCGGCCCTTTTTCGCCCCCGATTGGACGGCCTTGCTCCGCCCCAAATCCATACTATTTTTTTCCCTTTTCGCCCAAGGACATAATTTTTAAAATTAAATTTTTAAAATTTCTTATCATATTTAAAATGGGCATTGGTAATTTTCACAGTCATCTTCATTCCAGGATAGGGGGAGGTTGGTCCAGGCAAATCCAATCGTACAACGATCGATCAGGCATCATTCATTCTATGATTGGGATGGGGTCGCTTCGCGCCATGTTCCCCCTGACATCCCGCGTACGCTTGTCCAGTCATTTCTTGTCGGTAGCCCACACGATTTTTCCTGCCCTAGACTGCGACCCTTTTCAGCCAAAGTCTTGCCCCCGTTTCTTTTTTTGGATTTTTTAAAAAATTGCTCTGCTTCATACTTGGTCACTTTTGGCTTGGTTCCTACTTTTTAACCCGTTTGGGGGTTATTTTTGCATTAGATTTTTTCAAATTTTCCCCGGTTTTTTAAGGGGGTTTTTAAACCTCACCCGGTATTTTAAAAAGGCCCCGGCGCCGCCTTTTGGATTTCGACCGGTTTTTTGAATTTGGGATTTTGTTTTATTTGGATTACCAGGGATATGCCCTTTCCCCAGGCCCAGATGACCCTC
This sequence comes from Trichonephila inaurata madagascariensis, assembly GCA_019973955.1. Taxonomy (NCBI): domain Eukaryota; kingdom Metazoa; phylum Arthropoda; class Arachnida; order Araneae; family Nephilidae; genus Trichonephila; species Trichonephila inaurata. The sequence continues at coordinate 14,051 of BMAV01026289.1, read as the reverse complement.
ATCTATCAAGGTAAGTGATTTTTTTTCCAACGAACCTCTTTTTTTTTGATGTCAATGCCCACTGCCTCACTTAACAAGGTAACCGTGCGTCAAATTTGAGGAATTGGGGATTTCTCGAGGAGAATTACCCCCCTCAACGACCCCAAAAATTCGAAAACACGCCTGAGAGACTTGGGGTTGATCAACGTGATTCAATGGACAGCTTTGAAATTTCCGGGAATTACGACTCCCAAAACAAGGAGTTAAAAGAATACATTGGGGAAAATTAAGCGATTGAAGCGTTCCTACGGGCCCCGAAACCCCGGCTTCGCAGCCGAAGCGGAAGGTTAAGCGCCCCCTGTTTCCCCTAAAAAAACCTTTTCCGTCGAAAAAAAGGCGTAGCGCTCGCTCCCAAACAACACCCCCCCCTCCCCCTTCAGACGCGGGAGTTTTATGGAGGAAGGGAAACAGGGCCGGGGGAACCCCAAGGAAAAAGAGAAAGGGTAAACCGGTCGCGGCGGAAAGAAGCCCAGCCCGGCCGCCGGAAAGCGTTGCCGCCCCCGGTTCAAAGGGGGAAGACGACGGCTTTCCTGCGAAGCCGGAAGGAAACGCATTGCGCCCATCGTGATTGTTTCTCCACCAAAGTAACCAACCCCCGATCACCCGGAAAAAATTCTGTGACCCCCCACCGGGGGGCATATAAAAGGGAAAAAACCCCAAAGTATTTCCGGTTTCTGCTAAAAGAGCACCGATTAATTCAGAAGTATTTCCCCGGAAAAAAATTTTGCCCCCACATTTTTGAGATGGCCCCCAAACAAACAAAAAAATTAAAGTTGTTATCAGGGGGTTCCCCACCGACTTAAACCCAAAGGAAAACCCATGTCTGGGCTTCGCTTTTGGGTTTTTCACACCCCAAACCATTTTTCCCCTTTTGTTGAAAAAGGGGGAAAAACCCAAATCCAAACATGCCACTTTTCTTGGTAACCCCCCCAAAGTGCCCCTAACCCCGGGACTTTCCCTTTAACATGAAAAAAATTTGGGATTTTTAGAGTTGTGGTTGACCCCCCAATAAATCCCTCCCTCCCTCATTTTTTCCGCGTCAGGATTTTTTTCCATCACTGCGGTTTTGCGCCGCGCCCCGAAGTTTTTAAAATTTTTGGGGGGCATCTCACCTCCGAATGCCCAAAAGTCAAGGGCCCAGGCAAAAATGGGCAAACAAAAAGTGCCCCGCCCCCCGCAAATTTCTCCGGATGCCCCAAAAAAATCCCTAACACAAAAAAAACAATAAAAAAAAACCGACGAAGAATTTTTGGAAAGAGCAGGCGGCGCCAAGGAAAAACAGTCAAAAAAACCCTACTTTCGCAAAATTAAAAAAGCCCCAAAACAATTTTAGTCATGAAAAAGGGAAATGTAAAAGGGGCCCAATGATGGCCCCAGGGGACAAATGCTGTCCACCCCCAAACTAAAAAAAAATTTTGGGGGTTTTTAATTATGACAAAAGGTAATAATGGAAGAATTTCGGTTTTTTTAGCTGGAAATGCTAAGGGTTTTTAAAAAAAATTTAAAGATAAATTTCCCAAAAGGGGATTATGACCCCCGACAAAGGGGGTACGGGAAAACCCCCCCCGTTTTTTCCGGCCCGGGAGTTGGGTTTTTAAATTTTCCCCCACTTTTTCCCGAAGTGACCGTCCCAACCCCCGGGGGAGGAGGCACGGCCTCTTCTTTAAACCCTATCAAACACCCCCAATTCTAAATGTCCCCAAACACGAAAATTCATCGGGTAATCCAGTTAAAACAACATTAAAATTCCCAGCGTGATCTGGGGGCCACACGGCCCTTAATCTAGGGAAACCCTCGACGAAAATCCTCAATACGAAACCCAAAGCCTTCTTTCGGCGTTTTTTAAGCCCCCCAAGCTGGAACCCGGGCGGGGCTAACGCAAAGGGGAAAATTTTCCTTAGAAGGGGGCCGGGTTTTAAACCGGTATTCCCCCCGCTCCCGACACTCCCAAAATTTCCCAAACGATGGGCCCCAACGCTATTTTAGACATCCAGTTAATTTATTTTTCCCCTGGGTTTTTACTGAAAATTTAAATTTAGCGGGACCACAATCCAGTTATATTTGATTTTGAACTAATAATATTCTCCCAAAACCAAATTCCTAAAAAACCTCTTAAAACTACGGCGGACTAAGTTTCGAAATAATTTATCATGACTTTTCCCAAAACCCCCCAAATAGGAAAGATTTGGACTCAGCCGTTCAAAATTTTTACCAGCATGGTTTCGAATCCATTTTAACTTCCACATCCACTAAACCCGGAAACCCCTCACCTCCCCCCCCAAACCTTACGAGAGCCCTTTTCAGGGAAAAAAGATTTAGAAAACTCTGGGAAAAATTTTACCCAGATCCCCCCATACAAACCGAAGTTAATGCCCCTATTAGGCAGATCAGGGCAATAACAACATAAAAACAGGGGCCTGGAAAAAATTTCTTTTTAAATCTAAATCCCGAGGACAATTTCTCTATAATTCCATAAAATTTTTTTGGGCATACCCCCCTTCCGCCTCTTCATGGTCCGGGCGGGAAAAGGGTTTATTTTGATTTTTGAAAAAAGGGAGGCCTTTCAAAAACACACTTGAAGTCACATTTCCCGGAAAAAAACAGAAAAGGGTGAAAAGATCGAAGAAGTCGAAAATTTAGTGAATCACCCATTTCGACAACTTTAATTTCAAAAAATTCCCCCCCTCTTTCCCCCAATGAAGTCCCCAAGGAAATTAAAAAAATTTCAGAATAGAAAAAGCTGGGGGGCCCCGGGTCAAATTCCAAAATTTTTGCTCTTTAAAATTTAACGTTAAATGCAATTAAAACCCCCAAATAAAATTTTTCAATCAATGCCTCATTAAAAAACCCCTTTCCTCACTTTTTGGGAAACAAACAAACGTCATTTATGCTGGCCAAGCCAAATCAGGATAAACCGGCCAAAAAAGACCAATTAGTTTGTTAAAGCCACTGCTAAGATATTTGAAAGAATTTTAAAATAGAATAAAAAACCCCCAAAACCCATAGATTGATTTCCCCAAAATTGGGGTTTCCCGGGGGGGCCATTCAACGCACAAACCCAAATTGGGTACGTTAAAAATTTTTTAAAGGGAAAAAGGGGGCCCACAAATTTTACAAAAGTAAAATGTCTTTTTGGGTGTCAAAAAAGGGATTTGATAAAATGTGGGATGATGGCCCCACGTACAAATTAATTAAACTCGGCCCTTGACTATTTAAAATTTAAAAATTTAAAATTTTACAAAAAAGAACTTTTTAAAAGTTCCCCTTTAAAAAATTCATACTCTAACCCCCTGGATCTTGCCTTCTGGGGTTCCTCAGGGCTCTGTACTTTCACCCCCACTTGTACAACATTTTTCACCCACGACTTTCCCCCCAACACTCCACCCTCAGGACTTCCCTGTTTGGGGGATTCCGCAGTGTTAAAACAAAGGAGTCCAGCAAAAACCTATTAAAAAACCCTTCAAAATTTTCCCACAGATTTGAAAACTTTTGGGTTTACCTGGAGGATTTTAATTAATTTTGACAAATCCCCGCAATTATATTCAGGAAAAGGGGTTTGGGGCCTCCTTTCCCAAATCACACTTTTATAAAAAACATCCCGTGGGTTTTTGGGAGTGGAAAAAATTTTGGGGCCCCAAAACATAGATAGCCCCTAACTTTTTAAAAAAAACATCGACTATTTTCGGATAAATTTTTTGGGGGAGGGAATTTATCTAGCCATCTCCTTATTGGGAGAAGATCACCTCTATCTCTTGAAAATAAAGTAATCCTTTTTTAAACAAATTTTGGGCCCCTTTATCACCAAAGGCCCTTCCCCCGATTTGGGAGCGGCGGCTGCCACCACATAAAAAAAAATTCAAGTAGTTCAAAATAAAATACTTCTTGCGTCATGACCAACGCACCTTGGTACGTTAGGAATGACGTCATACACAACGATCTACACATGGAGCCGATCTGTAATTACATCACTAAACTCTCTAGAAATGTTTTTAAATCCATCGAATCTCACGAAAATCCAATTATCAAAGCACAAACATTATTCACTTATCCTCATCCTAAAATTAAGTATGCATACTCTTCAACGAAGTGGAGGAACCCTCCGCCCCCCATAACAGACATGAAACACTCTTTTCACACTCACAACACCTGCAAGCAGTCTCGCGACAACGCATCATCCAGATTGGGTTCATTCGGCGAACTGTCACCGTCTTGATTGATGGCCTCTGGCCTCCTCGCACCCCTTCCTGCGCTCTTCCACTCCACCCCGCCAGCGCTCTGCTTCGATAGGTCGCTGCGCTGGCTCGTTCATCCCTCACCTTTCGAGTGAGATCGCGTTATTTGTTTGATTCTTCATTCATATGGTTTTTCTTTTTCTCCCATTCTTCTGGGAAGAGGCGCCTCGCGGCGCCGGTGCCCGCGATCATCTAATTTCCGTTCCGCTTGTCCAGTGACCTACACTCACGACTTTCCAGAACACCCCACCGTCAGTACTTGCTTGTTCGCGGATGATTCCGCCATGCTTTCGCAAGTTCCCCAGCTCAATTACACTCTTAAAAATATGCAACACTTCCTTGATAAGTTACAAGATTGGCTCACACAATGGAGAATTGCTATTAATGTCGATAAGTCGCAAGCAATTATATTCAGGAAATGGGGAGTCATCGACCCCCCTTTCCAACTCACTCTCTTTGATGACAACATACAGTGGGTTTCGGTAGTTCGATACCTGGGTCTACACATTGATAGCCGCCTAACTTACAAAAATCATATCGACTATCTCTCAGAAAAATTCTGTGGTAGAATTCATTTAGCTATCTCCCATATCGGGAGAAAGTCTCCTCTATCCCTTGAAAACAAAAGTTATTTTTATACAAGCAAGTCTTGCGCCCAGTTATCACCTTACGCCTCACCTGTGTAGCGCAGCTGCCACCCACATGAAAAAATTCAAGTTATACAAAATAAAATACTACGCCTCATGACTAACGCACCTTGGTACGTTAGAAATGAGGTTATTTCACAATGATCTACATATGGAGCCGATATCTAGTTTCATCACTAAGCTATCTAGGAACGTTTTCAGATCAATTGAAAATCACGAGAATCCAATTATTAGAGCACAAACACTATTTACTTATCCTCATTCTACATTAAATTACGCATACGCCACTGCATAATGGAAAATCCCGCTAAAACCGCCATAACACAACAGCAACACTTTTAATTTCACACCTATAACAACATTAAATGCTCTACTGCTATTGAGACAGGTTCAGTTGTTGACTGTCACCCCTCTCCGCTCCCCCATGGTCCCCTTTGGCGATCGATTCCTTCCTGGTTCTTCCTCCACTCGTCCCGCTTCGGCGCAAACTATACTCCGTTTCACCTTAAGTTGGCAGCGCTGGGAAGGGTACGATGACCAATTTACAGCCACTACGGGGTTATTCTAGGAGAAGAGTGTGACTATAACAAATAAAGTTGTCCATATTTGGCGAGCAGAAAAAAAAATGCTCTTGAAAAATTTGTTTTTTAAAATTGTATGAGGTTTTTTGATAATAGTATAAGCCTTTTATTTAATCGAGATATTTAAGGGTTTGCATTTCAATATGTTTAAAAATATTGATTAATTAACTATCAAGTCGCAAAGCAATTGGCGTTGATTTGGCGCGAATACTTTGGAAGAATGTAATCTTGAAAACCGCTTTTTTCAGCCAAATGTTTTGTTGTCAGCCAAAAGTCAAGTTGTTGTTTTCAACTGCATTCGTTCACAGGTATTGAAGAAGAAATGCTTTTAAGATGTGATCAACTTAAAATATATCTTTAAACCCACAATTTCTATAATACATGATACTTTTTAACAATTTTCTGTGCATTTGCTTTGATTTAAATTCCAAAACTAGTCGAAACTACTTTTTCAAGCGGATTGTTACATTCCCTACCTTTCCCAACGCTGCCAACTTGAGGTGAAACAGAGTATAGTTCTGGGTCGCTCGGGCGTCCTGCTAGTTCTGGCAGCCCGATTGCTCGGCGTTCGTTCCTTCCCTCCCCTCCTTTGGAGGGGTTGTTGATTTTTTAGTTTCTCTCATGGTTTTACTTTTCTTCTCACACTGGGTATAAACGCCTTCGGCGTTGGCACCCGAAAATTTTAATTTCCGTTCCGTTCCACTTGTCTAGTGGGGTAAAAGATAAAAAAATAATAAAAGAAGAAAAATTTAAAAATTTACTAGGGTGCAATAATTACATAATTATTGCGAGGATAAAGTACTTAAGGCGGGTTGTAGGAATCCAGTAGGATTCTTCTCGGCCTATTGGTATTGTCATTGCAGTTATAAACATCTAAATTAATCATATTTGCATTGTTTGTAAACTGCAAGTTATTGAAGAAATTTATGGCAATTTTTTGAATGTGAGCTTTGAAACTATTGATTTTTAGAGCTTTGTTAATGTAATCATTTCGCATATAGCAACAAGCTTTTACGACCATTCTAATATAAGAATTTTGCACAGTATTTAAAATATTTATATTAGTCTTAGCAGCATAACCCCAGATGGGACAAGCGTAAGTAATTATGGGACGCATGACGGCTGTATAGAGAAGCACTTTGTTATCTCTAATTAAATGTGAGTTCCGGGATAAGGGGAAAGTTTAAACATGATTTTCCGGAACTTATCGCGGACGTGTAGAATATGTTGTTTCCAAGTTAAATGAGAATCAAAAATAACGCCAAGATATTTGGTTTTCTGAGACCAAGAAATTTTCTTATTGTACAATATGAGCGGAGGTGGAGAAGTACGTTTTTTGGTAAAGATAACTGCACACGAATTTTCTACATTAATACTTATTTTTCCAGCGCTCTCCTATAACCCCCTTTTAAACACGAGGGGCGGGTCCACAACACGCCCCTCGTCTCTTCTCATTTGCAGGCCAAAAAGAAGTCTGCCCTCGTCCCCGGGCCACATTCGTGTACTATTTGTGCGGCAAACACAAACACATTCCTGGTCTGTCTGGAAACTAAGGGCGCCATAATTCTTATCTAACTTCTGAGCACCCTTATTCATCACACCACCTGGGTTTTATAATCCCATTCTCTCGGCACCGGCCATGGTGACTTTGTTCTTTTCAGACAGGCTTTGCCTATTGTCAATGGGATCCCGGCTCTCTTTGGATATTGTAACTTCCAGACTGGATGTCGGCGTTTGTCCGAGGTCAGACAATAAACAATGACCCCATGGCCACGTGCTCTTGCCACCTAACATCTGTTTGGAGCCATAAAACTTCGCAAGAATAGAAGGGTGAGGTTCACCCCAATCGAAGACGTCACAATATCCTCGGTGTAGGAATTGCAATACCGGTATTTGGAGCCCTTTGTGTACAATTTTGTAATACCGGTATTCACATGTTTAAATACCGTTTTTTTCGGTATTTACTAGAAATCTTTTAAATTGTCTCCAATATATGTTCAGGGATCGCCAACATAGTAAAATGGTATGCATTTTTGTTTTTATGTCTCCGTAACGGGCGAAATTATTTAGACTGTGAATACAAGGTTACACCGTACAATCAAGAGAAGTGATAAAATATGTGAATCATCCAAGGAGGTGTTCTTAAACTATCCTATTGCAGCTCAGAGACATACTGCGCACGCACAGGATTCATAGTCTGATATTCTCGTAACTGGGAAAAACAAAGTTGTAGTTGTGAAGAAAGTGTGTGTGTGTGCGTAATATTTCGATATATTTTAAATTAGTGAGTAGTATTAGTGTGCTTGCATATGATACTTTAGGGTTAAAAATATTTTTCAGATTTCTTACATATATATATATATATAAGTTCATAAATCATAACCCATAATAATGAATAAGAATATCTTTAAGGGAGTCACTTCACGCAGCATTTTCCCTATCTCCGTAATGTTAAAAATGACCAAGTTTAGGGAACATTTTTTTAAAATTGGCGGGTTGTACAGTCATGAATTTTTTTTGTATATTCATTATATTGTTTTTATTATTTTAATGTTTCTGTCTAAGGGCCTTTTAAATATTAGATAGCAACGTGAAGGTAGACTAACAATATGTGAGCACCCCCTTACGTTTACGCTCAACGTCTTGGGGAAATGGATCTGATAAGATCCCCTTCCCCTTCTTGTTATTTTAGAAGGGTAAAATCACAATCTTGGCCTTGAAGACAGACAAGAATCTACAAGTCTTAGACTGGTCAGCGTTGTGTGATTGGTTTGCGGTCTTTTTAGATTGTCAAGAATCCCAGTAGAGGGAGCTCTTATCGTTTTGAAGCTTCCTTTAGGCAAGAACTTGTAGTCTACCAAGATGTCTTAAATGCGGTAAAGACCACACCACCAAACAATGCACTATCAAAGAGAGACAGGAAAACCCATTCTGCATTAATTGCCAAAATTACGGCCATACGGCCTGTTATACCAAATGCCCCCAACCCAAGAAGGGCTCGCCCCTATCAAATCCAAAAAAATTTACAAGCAATGTTTGTAAGGAAGGAGTTTCCTTCGCTAACATCGTTAGCGGGGTCACCTCCTCTACCCCCACCTCAATAGAAAATCCCAAAGAAAAACCAGGAAATTCTAAAAATAATAGCAAAGAACCCCAAGGAATCCTTAAAGAAGATGATAATACCAGCGACTTAGCTCAAGTTATTGAGCTTGTCAATTTAATTTCGCAAATATTAAAAAGATCTCCTGAAATAATGCAACTTTTACCTAAACTTAAAAATGCCAAAAATAACAATGCTCAGGCCTACATTATTGTAGATGCTCTGCTTGATAAATGCTAATTTTCCTATATAATTGCAATTCTATGTAGCTTTTTAAATCCCCTCCTAAGCTTCTATTTCTTTCTGTTTTTACCATCGACTTTAACTATCTCAAAATTTTTCCTAAGTAAATTCTCTCCAAGTTCACTCCCAACAGTCAATCAAATGCCTAGTGCCCTCTCCAATGCTCCTGCCACCCCATTGGTCCACGACAGCGAAACCACGCCTACCAACTCATCCAAGCTCGCAACACCAAGAGAACTTCATTTCCAGATAAAGGTCGGAGGGATAAGCGTTATCCCAGTGCCTTTCAATCATTACAACATTACAACTTGTAGTCTGCGTTCAGAACATTTCCTTGAGAAATTAACATTGCAATGGCGGTCAAAACTGATGACGAAGAATTTCCCTGTGATTATGCTGCCTTCAAGCGATACATGCTGCTAAAATCTTTGCATGGATCTAGTATTGCTCCAGATGTAAGAATGGAATTAGAAATGAGGTATAACGGGAAATATGCTGGAGTAGAACTTGTAAATCTGGAACTTGGTGCATTTTTATTTTCTGGAGAAAATGAAAACATACTGAAAGAAAATGAAGAAATATTTAATTTATCGGAAAAAGCATGTGCCAAACTTATTATCTCTCGATGTATACAGCTACGGGATGAGCTTGAGCCAACTCACTTTAATTTTGTACTAGCGGCCGCTTTCCTAAAAGAATCCATTTTCCATTTTGTTCAGAAATACAAATGCTTCCGAATGCTTTACATTGTTGATTTTTGTTTGGATGTCTTATGTGATAGAATGTTTAGGGAAATTTTCGAAACTAAAGAAGTCTACGATCAGCTGCAATTATTTTGCTGTGAATTTATAGAACATAATATGTCAGACTCGAAGAAGGGTGAATTGCAGAAAAGCGCTGAGGGTAAATATTTAAAGGATTTTTTTAAAGAGAGACTTAGGGTTACTGATGACAATTTTTCTTTCACCGAAAAAGAGGAAGAATGTTTTGATAAATGTTATTCGGTCGAAGGCATTGCGGTGTTAGAAGACTGGCCTATATCGGACGAAACAGAAAAAGCTGCAGATGATTACTTTGATGCAAGACACTACTATCCTTCTGACTGCGAGACTTGTGGTTCTAAATGCTCTGATTACCTGAACTATATAAGACTTTTGTAAAAAATAATAATAATAATTTGCAAAAAAAATTCTTCGGCCAACGTAGAAAAAAAAAAACCCTTTAACAACTGAACCATTTAAAATGTTAAACTTTGAAAAAAAATTTCATGATTTATGTGTAAGTAGCGAATTTAATCCTAATCTCTAATCTTTGAATGAATTTCATTGATTTTTCTAAAAATGTGTACTTATTTTAAGTTATTAAATTGCCAATACTTGTGTATTGGCAATTTAATAACTTTTTTTACATTTTTATAAATTTTCAGATTCTTTTTTTTAAAAGAATCTTATATCACTTTTCATTTTATTGTTTAAACGAAAAGTGAATTATACGATATGTAAACATAAATTTATCAATTTGCATTTGTTTTTGTATTTCTAATCGAGCAAGATTTTTAGCTCGAGCAATTTTTGTAATGTGTAAATTGAATAAAACATTTAAACTTTGTATTTGATGTTTTCATGTTTTAATTACTAGTCAGAAAATTTTTTCAGTGCTTATGTATCTACACTAATTGAAGCTTGTGTGATTTGTAATAGTTCCAAAAAATATCTGCATAATGTAAATATAACTAAAATTAAAAACATTTTCCAATTTAGCAAAATTTTTTCAATTAATAATTTTAATGATTTTTTTTTTTTCATCTTATCGTTGAACTGAGCACTGAAATTTGTACGAATTGATGCCATATTTGCTATTTTCAATTCCTACTATTAGGTCACTCTCTCTCTATATATATATATTTATCTTGTTTTAATATTCAACAGTTAATAAAATATATTTTAAAGCGCTCAATTAAGCTGAAATTTTATATACACGATTATTTTGGGTCACAATACTACAATTTAATTATAGTATGTTAAAATTAACTGACTGAAAATATATATTTAAAGAATTACAGATATAGTCACGTTGGCTTCATTTTTAGTGACTTGCGTCAAAACTTTAAAATAAATTTTTTTTCTCACGTTTTAAAGCATTCAGTGGTACTAAAATTTTATATACACGATTGTGTTTTAGATGACAGTACAATACTTGAAAGGTAATAAATAGAAATTAATTGCCACTTAATATTGTGATTTTGTGTCATATGTATATACATATTTATATTAATTGTAATTATTTGATAAAAAGTAACTTAAATAAAAATTTTCTTTGTTGCTTCTTAGTAGGAATTGCCTTATTAAAAAAAATTTTATATTACTTATTTAAAATTTATTTTTATATTACTTATTTAAAATTTAGTTTTAATCTTGAATTGAAAAAAAATTAATGATATTGATGAAGCAATGTTTATGCACAAACTTCAAACATTCAACTAGTGTTTTGTGTATTTCTAAACGAGTGATAAATTAAATTTTTTTAGCTCGGGTAACAATTTGTATTGTGTAAATTGCTAAAATTATTTAAACTTTATATTTGATGTTGAAATATGTTTTCGTGATTCAATATGGGTCAGTAAAAAAGTTTTTTATTTACTACCTATTTTTTTATCTAGATTTTTCAGAAATTTTGCTTTTTTAAAATTTTCACACAAATTTCGAAATTATATAAATACAACTAAAATTAAGCATGTTATTCCATTTAGTGGATTTTTTTTTCAATAAATGATTTTAAAGTGCGATTTTTTTTTCATTGTTGAACTAAGCACTGAAGTCTGGCCAATTGATGCCAGACTGGCTTTTTCGAAATTTATATTTAATCTCTAACTGAAAGAAAAATTAGAAATTTTGATGAAAAAATGTTTGTGTACAACCTTCTACCAATACTTGTGGTTTTCGAACACAGCATTTTTAATTGAAGTTTTCGTATTTTACATATTAGACCATTAGAGAATAAAGCAATCAGTTTAATATAATTAGTTTTATAAAGTTGAAAATTTTTAAATTTTAATACTTTATATCTCTTAATCAGTGATGTGAAGAATATTTATTAATATTTTGCTAAAAAAAAATTAGTAAACATACAATAAAGTGCATTTCATTAAATTATTAGAGATACGAATCAGTGATGAATAGAAAGGTTGGGGCTGGGGATTGAAACAAGAAGGGATATAAGAAACTCGTTATATATTGGTGACATTGATACAAATTCTACCTTAAATATGTGATGTAAATAAACTAGATTTTTATATGTAATAATAAAATATTGGCCATTAAGTGTTTATCTTGATAATTTACTTAAATATAATTTTATTTAATTAATTTATAAATGAATTTCACTCGTGATTAAAAAAAAAGTGATTTTTATCGGATGTGCAAGACATCATCTTTCACTTAGGATTTCTTAACATATATAATTAGCCTATATTACTTAATTTTTTTTATCTGTGGAAAGATAGAAATATTTAAAATAATAATAAAAAGAAAAAACCGAGCTGCTGCTCATATAAAAGATATAAAAAATTTTAATGAAACACGGATTGAAATTAAAAAATCATTTTTCTATTATAATATGTTCAGAATTTTAAGGTAAAAATAATGTACCTACAGTAAAATTTGTAATACTCATATATTCATAATACTCTCTTTTTTCCCCTAACAGTTATAAATTCATGTAATTCAAGTTTATGTGATTTCCTTTGTCAACTCAAAATGACATTTTCAACACAACTATTGATTTTTGAAAAATTCAAATTATTTTCAGAGTTACAACCATTTGAAATATAATTATTGGCGTATTTTCTTAAAATTTCTCCCTTCTGTTTTCGTAAAACATGGATAAACCAACTTCCGAGTTATGCATTTCAAAAATTCTAGTTGAGCTTCTGTACAGAGATCTGAGTTACAGGCAAAATATCAATACAATAGAAGCATTTTTTACAAAAAGGAGAACATTTGGAAAAAACGTTATTCCAAGTTAATTTCTTGCCAAAATATTGTATTTAAATAATTTTTTTTTTGTCATAATGTGTCCTTAAAACAATTTTATACATGTATTCTGATCTAAGTGACACTAAATATCATAAATATTATCTATTTACACGCTTTTGCAAAATCACGGTTCCGAAAGTAGTCGGATACCTTAAGTTAAATTTTCTTATGAAGTGTTGTGTTTGACTTAAAATATACGGTTTTTTTAGAGCTACTTTGAAAGAGGTTTTGATAGTCAAATGTGACAGCAAATTTTTTAACGGTTAAAAACAAATACTTTTGCTACATTATAATACGTTTGCAAAAAAAAAAAATCAAAAATTGAAGTTTGCATCAAAACTTGAAACTTTTTTCCACGAGTTTAATAGGCAAAATCAAGTAATACTGATAGTTAAATGTTAATGGTTAATTTATTCTTTTTTAAACCGACAAAAAAATTCTTTATTTTTAAGGAACAATATCGTAGGAAAACAATGTTTATTGAATAAAGAACTGGATGTGTCATTTATCTAGAAGTTTATATGACCTTTTTAGGATTGTTCAGGGCCGACCTTAGCAAGAGTGCGCAGAGCGTGCACCACACATGTTCGATCAAAACAAGGGGCAGACACATATATATCAATCAAGCAAAATTTCTTACGAATTTCTCACAGCAAAATTTAAGTCTAATAAATATGCTGAATTTTAAATAGTAATTTAAGAACCAAAATAAATCCCAATTTCCTCATATCATTGCATTGTTTAAGAAAAATAGAATGGAGCATACAATATCGCAATAGAAAAGGGGTTTTTTGTTGCTTATCAGCGGCAGTTTGTTACCGATGCTTAACAAAGGCATCTCAAAAATGATTTTTGCGAAAGTTGCATTACAGAAATATCTAATATGCCTAATGTTACCTAATACATAGGGGTGTTTAAATTCAATTTGTATTTAGAGAAGTTAAAAGGTTTTTTTATTTAATAATAGCCTTACAATTTAGAAAAATAAAATAGATGGAAAGAAGCGATTTTTGTGGCTATTTGCATTTTTATTAATGTTTTACTGTTATACTGGTGAATGAGTTTATATCGTCAACGTTAAGTATCAGTCTAAATATAAAATATTCTTTTAGAAGGGTGACCGATGCCATAGGAACGGTTCTAGGATTGTAAATATTTGTTCTTTTAAATTGAAA